>PVKU01011607.1:0-41918 GCA_004027475.1 Anoura caudifer | reverse complement strand
CTTTCTTCATTTCACTTATTGTAGCCTTCATTTTTTCATCTAATTTGTGAGCAAAACCAACCAATTCTGTAAGCATCCTGATTACCAGGGTTTTGAATTGTGCATCTGATAGGTTGGCAATCTCTTCATCGCTTAGATAAATTGGCTCTGGGGCTTTGATTTGTTCTCCGGTTTGAGCCATTTTCATTTCTGGGGTTTTTTTGTTTGTTTGTTTGTTTGTTTTGTCTAGTCGCGGCTGTTACTTGGTGAGGGGTGGAGCCTCAGGTGTTCCCCAGGGCGGGACAGCCCAGTCGCTGGGTAGTGACGCTGTATGTGGCGGCGGGGTCTGAGAGGAGATAATGGCGGTTGCTTTACTCACTCTCAGATTCCAGTTCCTTTCACCGCTTCCCCTTTGCCTGGATTATCTGTGCGTGAATGTGGGACCACCCAGTCAGCCAGCTGCCTTGTGCGGCCTCACTGGTTCTGCACAATTGCCGCCCCATGCCCAGGGTCTGCTAGTCGCCACCTGTGCACCTGGGGGCTGCCAGCCACTGCTGCCTGCGTGCCCGTCCGCACCTCTGCTTTTTCCTGCTGCAACTCCACCCCTCTTACCGGTCTGGATGAATCGGTTGTTGGACTTCCAAACAGTTTGATTTTCTGAGTTCTGGTTGTTTTCTTGTTTCTAAATCTTTTTTGTCCTTAATTTGGTTGTGAGAAGAGGCACAGTGCGTCTGCCTATGCCTCCATCTTGGCCGGAAGTCCTGCATATATTTTTTCAAGTTAGTGTTTTCATTTGAGGTGGAAAAATACTAGGAGTATTTTTCCTGAAATAAAATTTCAGAAGCTGAAATCATATAGTGGTTCTCTACTTTTAATATTTAAGCAACCTTTATACTGTTTTCTATAGTGGTTGCATTGATTTACATCACCACCAACAGGGCTAAGGGTTCCTTTTTATTCACATTCTCACTAGCCCTTGTTATCACTTGCCTTCTTGATGACAGCCATTCTAACAGGTAGGAGACATCTCTTCGTGGTTTTTAACTGCATTTCCCAGAAGGTTAAGGATGTGGAGCATCTTTTCATGTGCCCTTTGGCCACTGGATGTTCTTTTTGGAGAAATATCTATTTAGGATTTCTGCCCATTTTTTTAATCAAAGCATTTTGTTGCTGTTGGGTTGTATAACTTTATTATATATGTTGGATATTACCTTATCCAATATATGGTTTGCAATTTTTTTCTCTAGGTTGTCTTTTCTGTAGATTGTCTTTTCACTTTGTTAATTGTTTCTTTTGCTGTGCAAAAGCTTTTAAGTTTAATGAGGTCATATTTGTTGATTATTGCTTTGATGTTTGTGCTTTTGGTGTCGTATCCAATAAGTCATTTCCAAGACCAATGTTGAGAAGCTCTTTTCCAACATTTTCTTCCAGGACTCTTATAGTTTCATTCCTGTATTTAAGGCTTTGATCCAGTTTGAGTTAATTGTCATGAGTGGTGTACAATAGGAATTTAATTTTATTGTTCTGCATATGTTGCTTCAATTTTCCCAGCAGCATTTGGTGAAGAGACTGTTCTTTCCCCATCTATTGCTTTTGGCTACCTGGTCAAATATTAGCTGACCATACAAACAGTAATTTAATTTGGGCTCTCTATTCTGTGCCATTGGTTTATGTGTCCATTTGTTTTTGTGCCAGTACCATACCATTTTTATTGCTGTAGTTGTGTAGTATAATTTGAAATCTGTAAGTGTGATACCTTCAGCTTTTTCCTTTTTCCTCAGAATTGCTTTGGCTATTTAGGGTCTTTTGTGGTTCCATAAAATTTTTAGGATATTTTTCCTACTTCTGTGAAGAATGCCATTGCTATCTTGATGGCAATTGCTTTGAATCTATCGATGGCTTTGGGTAGTATAGATATTTTAATAACATTGCAGTAATTCTCCCCATCCATGAACATGGTATATCTTTCCAATTTTTTATGTCTTCTTTGATTTTTTTGAAAGTCTTGTCATTTTTACTATATAGATCTTTCACTTACTTGGTTAAATTTATTCCTGAGTATTTTATTATTTTTGATGCTATTATAAATGGAATAGTTTTCTTTATATCTTTCTCAGATGTTTCATCCTTAGTGTGTAGAAATACAACTGATTTCTGGAGTTTGACTTTGTATTCTGCAACTTTACTGAAATGATTAATTAGTTCTAACAGTTATTTGGTTGAGTCTTTTGTATTTTCTATATACAGAATCATCACATCATCTGCAAATAATGACAGTTTTACTTCTTCCTTCCCAATTTGGATGCCTTTTATTTCTTAATCTTGCATAATCACTCTAGTTAGGACTGCCAGTACTATGTTGGATAAGAGTGGTATGAGAGTTGAAATTTTTAACTTGTTCTTGATCTTAGAGACAAAAGTTTCCATTTTTCACCAAAATGTATGATATCAGCTGTGGGTTTGTTGTATGTGGCCTATATTATACTTAGGTATGTTCCTTCTATTGCCATTATGCTGAGGGTTTTTATTATGAAAGGATGTTGCACTTTGTCGAATGTTTTTCTGTATTTATTAAGATGATCATGTAATTTTTATATCTCTTTACTAATGTGAGGTATTATATTTATTGATTTGCCTATGTTGAAAGATCCTTGCATCCCAGGATAAATTCCACTTGGTCATGGTTTATAATTATTTTTATGTGTACTTGAGTTTTGTTTGCAAATATTTTGCTGACAATTTTTACATCTATATTCATTGGGGTTATTGGTCTATAGTTTTCTTATGTTGCCCTTAGCTAGCTTTAGCATCAGATTACTGTAATGCTGGCCTTATAAAATGAATTTGAACACATACCTTCCTCCTCAACTTTTTGTAAAAGTTTGCTGATTATTTAATTCTTCTTTGAATGTTTGGTAGAATGTATCAGTGAAGCCATCTGGTCCTAAGGCTTTTTTTGTTGGATGTTTTTGATTACTGAACCAATCTCTTTGTTTATTACTTGTCTGTCAAGATTTTGTAATCTCTTCTTGATTCTTAGATGGCTGTGTGTTTCTAAAAATGCATTAATATCTTCTAGGTTATTTAATTTCTTAGCAAATTGTTATCCATTGTAGTCTGTTATGACTCTATGTATTTCTACAGCTTCAGTAGTAATGTCTCCTTTTTCGTTTCTAATTTTTTTATTTGAGTCATTTTTTTTCTTAGTCTGACTAAAGCTTACAAATTTTGCTTATCTTTTTGAAGAATCAGCTTTTAGCTTTGTTGATCCATTCTATTGTTTCTGGATTCTTTTTCATTTAATAAGGTTCTAGTTTTATTACTTCCTTTCTTCTGCTAACCTTGGACAGAATTTGTTATTTCTCTGGTTTCTTGAGGTATAAATTTAGGATTTTTTATTTGAGATCTTTTTAATTTCTTAACTTGAATTTACTACTATAAACTTTGCTCTCAGAAATGCTTTCCCTGCATCTCATAATATTTGATATGTTGTATTTCTATTTTTCTTTGTTTTGACATAGATTTTTGGTTCTCTTTTGATTTTTTCCTTTGGCCCATTGGTTGCTTAAAACTGTCTTATTTGGTTTCCACATATTCGTAGATCTTCCATATTGTCTCTTCTTGATATCTAATTTTATACCATATGGTCAGAAAAAACTTATATAATTTTAATTTAAAATCTGCTAAGATTTGTTTTGTTTCCTAACAAAAGTTGTAACCTAGAAAATGTTCCATCTATACTTGAGAAGAATATGTATTCTGCTGTTGGTAAATGGAATATGTATCTGTTTTATATATAATAAGTACATTTGTTTTAGAGTATGGTTCAATTTTCAGCATTTCCTTGTTGATTTTCTGTCTGGATGATCTATCCATTGCCGACAGAGGGGATGTTGAAGTCCCCTCCTATTTTTGTATTGTTGTCTACTTCTCCCTTTTGATCTGTTAGTAGTTGCTTAATATATTTTGATAGTCTTTTGTAGGGTGCATACATACTTATGATTGTTATATGTTCTTGATGCACTGACTATTTTATCATTACATAATGACCTTTTTCTCTCGTTATCATTTCTGGCTTGAAGTCTGATTTGTCTGATGTAAGTGTGGCTATAGTTGCTACCTTTTGGTTTCCCCTTTCCAACTCTTCACTTTGAGCCTACATATGTTGTTAGAGCTGAAATGACTTTTCTTTAGGCAGAATATTGTTAGGTCTCCTGTTTTTATCCATCCAGCCTCTCTGTGCCTTTTGTGGTGAATTTTATCCATTTCCAATAAGAGTGGTTATTGATTTTGAGGACTTTCTATAGCCTTGTTGTCATATGCTTTTTGATTGTTTTGTATCTCCTTTGTTTCTTTTTCCTCTGTGTCTATCTATCTTTGTAAAGTAGTATTTTTCCACTGTGATTTGTTCAGTCTCCTTTTTTTTATGTTTTGTGACTGTACTATAAATTTTTGCTTTATGATTACCATGTCATTTACATAAAACCTACATAGATATAGTTCTTTTATGCTTATAGCACCTTATCTTCATTTACCTGTTAGAGTTCCACCCTTTAACTCCTCCCTTTTATATTTTTGATATCACAATTTTCCTCTTTGATGCTGTAAATTTGTTGAGAAAGTATAGTAGGTATAGTTATTTTAATATTCATTACTTAAGCCTTTATGCTATAATTGTTTAACACATAAATTTTTTATCTGTGCGAAAGTATTGTGTACTTCTGTTTGCTTTTATGTTATTAATGAACATCTTTTAATTTCAGCTCGAAGGACTCTTTTCAGCATTTCTTGCAAGACAGGTCTAGTGGTAATTAACTCTCTCACTTTTGTTTGTCAAAGAAAGTCTTTCTCCTTCATATCTGAAGGCTAACTTTGCTCTGATAAAGTATTCTTGGCTGGCAGTTTTTATCTTTCAGTCTTGGAATCTGCTATTCCATACTTTCTTGGCCTGAAGAGTTTCTGCTGAGAAATCTGATAGTAAGCTTAAGGGTTTCCTTTGTAGGTTACCTCTTTTCTTCCTCTGGCTACATTTAAAATTCTTTCTTCATCATTGATTTTTGACAGTTTCATTATAATGTAACTTTGAGTTCTGTTCACCTTGAGATAATAATGTGGTCTGTTATCTTCATGGACATGTGTGTTAAATACCTTCCCCAGGGTTAGTCAGTTATCAGCTATTATTTCTCCTAATATACTCTGTTCCCTTCTCTCTCTCTTGTCCTTTGGGTAAGCCCATTTTTCTTGTATTTTTTCCATCATGTCTGATAACTCTCACGAGGCTTCTTTACCTTTTTTAAATCTTAGTTTTTTTTCCTCTTCTGAGTCATTTCTAAATTTCTCTATTCCAGGTCACTAGTTCTGTCTTTGTTCTAATCTGCCTTATTTTCTAAGTTCTCTAATCTACTGTCAATTAGACTCATCAAATTTTCATCTTCAGAATTTGGTTCTTATTTAAAATTTCAATTTCTGTGGTAAGGAATGCTTTCTGATCATGAATTTTATTGCTCAGTTCATTGGATTGCCTTTCTGAGTTGTCTTGTAGTTCATTGAATCTCTGTATAATAGCTACTTTGAATTTTCTATCAGTTAGGTCACAATATCTCATGCTTTTGTTTTTGGTTGCTGAAGAATTATAATTTTATTTTTTGACACAATATTACAGTGTTTTCAGTGTTTGACAAAATGTTTCTCTGCTGTGGCATTTTAAATAGAACACTCCTTCCTCGGTTTTGACTTTGACTATTAGAATTCCACAGACTTGCAATTAGAAATCTTTTCTTTCTTTTTTGTTTTTGCTTTCCAAAAGGAGGCACTATAGCTCAAGTTTTTAGTTTCTCTTTACCTGACCTGGATGTTGGGCTACAGTGGGAAAAAAAAAAAAAAAAAAAAAAAAAAAAAAAAAAAAAAAAAAAAAAAAAAAAAAAAAAAAAAAAAAAAAAAACTGGTGTAGAAAAAGCTGGTGGCAGAGTCAGAAAAGATGTAGGCTAAGCACGTGAGGCTTTGCTGTGGGTACCTATGGCCAGGTCAGGGCGGGAGGGGGGGGTCTTTAAATGGAGGTCATAAAGTGGGAAATCAAATGGTTGCCAACAAAACAAAATTACTTACTTTTCAAATTGATTAAAATCTTAGCTACCTGGAGGGACTTTTGAACTTTTGCCAAATTGCAACTTAAGTCTCAGTTTCTTTAGTTTTTTCTCAGAAAATGTTTTATGTATTTAAATTTGATTCACCTCAGCTATTATTCTTATAGAAAGAAATATGTTTATAACAGTCTCAGGGTACCATTATTGTATAATCAGTTTGACAAAAACTGTAATGGCACATAATGCTCTTGTCTGCTTTCTAGAAATCTTCTGTCCAGATCCTCCGACAATCCTTAATGGGAACCACACAGGAACTTCTCTGAGGAGCATTCCCTATGGAAAAGAAGTATCTTATACATGTGACTCCCACGCTGACGGAGGGATGACCTTCAGTCTCATCGGGGAGAGCACCATCCGCTGCACAAGTGACAGTCACGGGAACGGGATTTGGAGCGGCCCTGCCCCTCGCTGTGAACGTACTGGTTCTACTGGTCAGTGCACACTGCCACCCAATGGATCAGTGTATCTGGGCAAGAACCTCTGTATTTCTATCATGACAGTCATTTACACATCTCAACATGACTTTGTTATGAATATCAGACACAGAAGTACCTGTCAGGAAAATCACAGATGGTTCCAGAGGTGCTTCCCTGTGCCAATTGGTGCTAGCCTGATGACTTTGCCTGCTGGGGTGAGGAATGTAGGATGCTGATGAGAGGAGGGCTCAGAGAGTGGAGAGAACCAGTGAAGCCCAGAGTTCATAGAGAACATTTTAAAAGCGATGAAACTAACACCAATGAAAATATTTGACCATGCCATCTCTTTTGCTATTTGCTTTTATGCCAGATCAAAACGTACATGTTGATGGAGTAATTTACTTCAGAACTGGTAATACTACAGAAGTAATTAGAAATGTCCAAAGTAGGCATTTGTGTTTCTTTCGTTACTTCTAAGCATTACACTCAACCCATTACTGCATTTGTTGACCCTTCATCTCACATTTAGCAAAGGGAACTCAGGGTGCCCTGGAGAAATGTAGTGGATGGTTGTGTTCTTGGCCTCTGTAGCATATTCCTTTTCTCTTCTCTATACTTCTAACTTCAAATCACAGCACCTGGCCCTCAGAGGCTCATTTGTGGCTATGATTGTCCTCACAATCTCCATCCTCCAGTGAGGATAGATGGCACTGAATCGGTAATTTGTAGATCCCAGTGGTACTTCCAGCTGGTACAGTCTGCAGATAGAGAAAGCACATGACTCTATGTAAAGGCTGAGAGGTTCGGGTTAGCAGAATTAGACTTCCCATCGATTCACAGACATGTAGTGCCTTGAGACCTGCCTGCCTAGGTCTTCATGTGGCTCTAATAGTCACAGATATTAAACATGCTGACATGTTCACACTTTAATGTTTAACTGAGTCTTTTCTTGTTCTTAGTATGCCCACCTCCACACAAGATGCACAATGGGCATTACACTGGAGGGGATGCATCTCCATATCTTCCTGGGATGAGAGTCAACTACATTTGTGACCCAGGCTACCTGTTGGTGGGAAAAGCCTACATTTTCTGTACACATGAGGGAACCTGGAGCCAATCTGACCATTATTGTAAAGGTATCTCTTATTCTCGCTGTGTTTTTATGTAAGACTGACGTATGAAACTAATAAGGCTGAGAGAGATCATTTCTGAGAAGATGGTGAAATGAGTATCAGTAGAAAAGGAGAAAAGTAGAACAAACAGTGGGAAGAATGGTTTCCCAAGGATCCTCAACTCTACACAATAAGTAGGAAGAACCAATGAATAGGAAGAACCAATGGAGTTTTCAGTAATATAATGACATCAAACACAAATTTAAACTGCTTTACAAGCATTTAACTAATAAAATATTTCAGCTCTAAAGGATCTCAGAGGATCACAGGTGGTCCTCACAAATGCCCTCAGAAGGTCAATAGAAGACTAGAAGCACTTTGTTGTGAGGACAATACCAGTGAGGTAGAGAGCAATTAGTTCTGCAGTTACTGCCTATGGAGTCTCACTACTGAAGAAAGCAGAGCCAATAAGATGGCACTGGTTCAGTCCCATCTAACTGAACCAGTTAGATGGGACTGAAGTATATAAAACAAAATGGAATCATTCATGTCAACCAAGATGGCGCCAGTCAGCCAGGACACTTTGGTTCAAGATGGAACCTACTTAAGTCATACTAGACACATTTACCAAAGAGACACACCCAAGATATCTGCACACATGATCAGAACAGTCATGTCTGCAGAGCACCATCACCCATAGACAGGCTCCTGGAGAAACTCCCCACTTGCCATCAGGGGTGCCAAGACACTTATCAAGAGGACCAGAAGGGTGGAGTACACCACTCTCAGGTATAAGTGAGGCAGGCTCCAGACCATTGCTGAGACAGCTGAGCTCCACACACTAGAGTGCTGCTCCATGACACGCTGATCTCCCTTGCACCAGCCGCCAGAGGCTCTGCCCTGCTGGTCTGAGGACTTCTGCTGCCCTGCTGCCCACCTGGCTGCAGAGATTCTTCTTTGTAAAATCCTGAAGGCTCCCTTACCCACTGTGCTATATTTCAGACCTGCAGACAGACTCTGGGACTTGGGATCATTATTCCCCAGCCATTGCTCTGTGTGTGTGTGTGTGTGTGTGTGTGTGTGTGTGTGTGTGTGTGTGTGTTACATTCCTCTTTGGTTGTTAGAGTGTGAGTGGGATATTAATGCATGTTGATGTTCTACTTTGAGTGAATCTGCATTGAATAAAAGCTAAGTGAATAGCATAGATACCTTGGGTGACTCTTGTCTACTCCTTGGCGCCAGGCTACACAGCCTGCAGCTAGCCGAGTAGTTGCCTAGCTTACTTTTAAGAAAGATTATATTGTCAACATATGCTTGCAACAACTCTAATCTTCAATACTAAAGGTAAGGTGTTTATTTACTTTTACAACAAGTCTCTGAAGCAAGTCCAATAAATTATTTCCATTATTTCTCCCCGTGTTTGCAAAATAACATATGACTTTAAAATCTTTGTTGGCAATATTCTAAAAAGCTGCAAAATGTGGAATTAAAAATCATGTGATACTGAGATCTTTACAAATGTGAGTTCTGTTAGTCTCCAGAAGAATCTGATGGGATGGGATTGCTATTCTTGCTGTCTTACTGAGGAGGAACTTGAGGTGAATTGAGATTCAGTCTTGATCCATTCCGTGATCCACAGCTCAGGAATGATGGTTGCTAGGATTGGACCCCAACTCAGCCCCTGCTTTCAAACACTGCTCTCTATACCATTTCCTTTTAAATGCGGCTCTTTTGACTTTGCAGAACTGTAAGTTAAGTGATTTTTGCTTTGCTTGTTTCTTTTCTATTCTTTTCATTTTCAAAATACTATGTAAGGGCAGAGATGAGATATTTCTAATATTAAGGACTAGTCTTGCGGCTGCTGTGGTTACAGGAAATTTATGCACCGCCCCCCCCCGCCAGCCCCCAACCTAAAAGTCTCAGAAAGCTTCCCAGGCCTCCTGCCTCTCAGTTTTACAGACAGAGAAGAAGTAGCCCACCAAAATGATAGCAAGTGACTCTGTTCTGGTTATTTGCCAGAATGGGTGGCACTTGCAGAGCCCCTGTGACTTTGCTGAAACCAAAAGCTCATTCTTCCTTGCCTTAGTTACATAAGAAATATGAAGATTCAGGCAGTAGTTTAATGATTAATTATTTAGTTTAAGACTATGGGATAGTAGTTCTGAAAATAAAAGAATTATATTCTATTCTCCTAGAAGCTGCTTTCTTTTCATTTAAGTAAATTTTGTTTTAATAGCTGTTCTCTCAGAACATGGCTTATTCATGCTCCATTTTTAGCACTAGCAAAATCAACCAGGAACCTTGTTTAAAAGACAATTTCTTAACCTGCATCCAAAGAACTTTGATTCTGACATTTTGAGTTGGAGTCCAGAGGTCTATTTTTAGTAAACACACTATAAACCCACTATAATATTCTGATGTAGAAAGATCACAGACCATACTGTGGGAAAGAGCACTTTACCTGGCTGGGCATTATAAAGAAAAAAAAAATAGACTCTCACAACTGAAAAGCAGATTTTGCTTAAATTGAAGAAAGTGTTGGCTGGGCCAAGAAAGAAAGCAAAGTAAAGGTTGAGCTAAATGAGATAAAGTAAGTTAAGTAGAAAATTGATATTTTACATTCAGAATCATGCTATTCTAACTTCTTTATTCTATGTATAGAAATGAGCCAGAAACAGGCATTTAGTCAAGAGGCAAAAAAGCAGTAGTTGCTGTATTCGTAGGGAGAGTTAATGTGATATCCTGTGTCCTTATGGTCTGACTCAAGTGGATCCAGGCTGGAATACCATTAGCCTACCTCCTAATCTCTCCACAACTTTCCAGTTGCAGAGTTGCTCACAATTAAAAGTGACTTGCAGCACATTCTATATTCAATTATTTTACCTAAGAAAACAAAGTCAGAGAATTTTAAATCATGACATGTTGGGGGAGAGGATGTAGTTTTTCTTGACGGAAAGCATGGCTGATCTTTGCTGAAGGGAAAGTAGGTTTGAGGTCCTAGAGCTTTCATTACAGCAGCCACTACTAGCAGTTATCAATGAAATATCAATTTCCTTCTGATTTTTCTAATTTCAGAGGTAAAATGTACCCTCCCACGGCTTATGAATGGAATCCAGAAGGGGTTGGAAATGGGCAAAGAATTTAAATACAGAGCAAATGTAACCTTGGAGTGTGATGATGGTTATACTCTGGAAGGCAGTCCCTGGAGCCAGTGCCAGGCGGATAACACCTGGGACCCTCCTCTGGCCACATGCACATCTCGTAAGTACAAGAGCAAGTGCAAGGACTGTAGGTCCTTCCCAGTCATGGTACTGTTCATCCATTCACTCATACTGTCATCAGCTGTGGCGTGATGTTTATGGCACGTGGTAGAACTAAGGAGTGTACTAGAAGCCCCCAATTCTTCTCGAAAAGCCCTTAGCAATGAAGAGTCAGGCAAGCCTTGCTCTCCTTACACTTCTCAACCTATTCATCTCTCCTGGGGGAACCCTCTGAACCTTTTGTTTACATCGCTCTATTGTTGCATGCATCTCACGGTAATGATTTGTTTATAGCCTGGGACCTGAAAAGTCAGACGCACATCAGTGATAGAGCCAGTCTTCAAGAATATTTTCAGTGTGAGTCAGGAAGCACCTTCCAAGTTGCTGAGACTAGCTGTTTCAGCTCCCTCACTGGTGTAGGCTACAAGATTGTAAACTGGCACAGCTGGACTCAGCAGATTTAGAAATCATGTATCTTTGAGCTCCGGAGAAGAATAGCCCTCTGCTGGCGACTAGAGGGTAATGTAAGATAGAAAATCCTAAACCTTGAACTTGTACACATCAAGGAGCTGATGAGCAAAATTAACAATGAATAACCTATCTTAATCTAAGTTACTGCTAGGCTTCCTCCACCCATTCTTATGATTCTTATTTATAATAGTGAGCACCAGGATTCTTCAAGATGTGTTTAATAGTTAACCCCTCAAATGTGCTAGCTAATCTTACTTACAAATAATATTCCCAAACTATAAAACTTCTCACTCTCTTAATATCAAATTGCATCCAGTTTGGCAAAAAGCTCACTGCCTAGCTGACTGAATGAATGCCTTTAGAGGATTCTGAAGATGTAGATGTAAAACACAGAAAATTCACACAATTGGGGTACCGCCCTACCAGATATTAAAAGAAAATGTAAAGCCACAATACACAAATCACTTAAACCAGCACAAATAAATATTTGTGAAACAAAGATAGATATTAAGTGAATTATACTTATTTTATAAGTGAAACAAGATTGATATTAATAAAATAAGGGTTATTAAAAATAACAGTAAAAGTATCTTATAGATGAAATATAATACTTGAGATATCATCAATCCTCAGGGAAGGTAAACATAATCAAATAATATAGGTAGCACTGAAACAAGTTTAGGAACTTTCTTTATATCTTACAAAAAGTAACAGATGTAATAAAGAGTTAAAGTTTTAAAAGTCAACATGGAAAAACTAACATAAAAATTAAAGAATATTTACCAAACTACTAGAAGAAAGCCAACTACTTGAACTTTTTGATATGATGGAGAAAATCATTAAAGGTCAACAGATTTAACTTACAGCTTATGTATGTATTTTGGAAAGTAAATAAGAAAGCAGAAGAGAGATGAGAAACATGTAAAATTTAACGAAGAGTTAATAGTGTTATACAAGCAGCAGTAGTGGTAGTTGTGATGGTAGTGATGGTTGTAAAAATTAACAACCATTGAGTATTAATTCCACTGTTCAGAGGTTAGATAAACTGATTCTACAAATATGTAAAAGCCCAGATGCATGGGAGCACGTACCAGGAAGGAATGTACCAACACATTTAATGGCAGTAGCATTATGTGATATTTTTCTTTTGCTCTATTTCATACATTTTAGCTGTAGTTTGTATTACTTCGATGTTAAAAATATTAAGTTGAAAAGAAAAAAAAAACACAGATCCTGAGTACACAAGATAAATGAGACTGAGTAAAACCAGTGTTTCTTTTTAGTATATTAGAACAAGATGAGACTATAATGACAAAAAGTAGGATAGACTGTCACTGGCTGAGGGCTCCTGTGAGACTGATGCATTTGTGACCTTTGTCTTCCTTTTAGGCTCACGTGACACTCTCATTATTGGTAAGTTTTATAAAGAGTTTGCTGAGAAACTCTAGCATCTCTAACAGTAAGTATATTAAATACCCACTTATAATGAATGAAATGTAAAAAGAGAGTTCTAAATATCTTACATTGCAATTTCATTTAGAAAAGAAATAATGATAAACTCAGGCCATGTGTGACAGAACTGGCATCCTCATATGCGTATAGTGAGTGTTCTCTACCAAAGCTTCTACACTATCTTTGAACCATTACAAATGACCATTCATACCATTTTATTGTAGATGGAGAATACAATCTGGGAATATTCTTCTGGATGATTGTCCTGCCCACTTGCACAAATTGAAAGCCACAAAGACCAATTTTCTAAGCCCATTTCTGTAATCTGTGTATGTGAGAGGAACAGTCATGATAGTTTGCTTCAGAGGGAGTTGGTAGAGTCTGTGGTATACAAAGCTCTTGCCTCAGGCCTTACACAAGAGACATGTGCAGGGCCTGGGGAGCTGGAGCCCAGGAGCACCAGCACTGTTCTCATATACTTGTTGAAAGGCTGCTGTTGGACTAAGGGTTACAACACTGCTCTGCTCACTCCTTACCTATAATTCTGTGGTAGTAACACTAATGTCCTTGATTAAACAAGAAGCAGAAGGGGAATCTTAAAGGTAAGCCTGTGTCAGTGTTTGTTAAACCTGAATTTAGTTGCATTTTTTAAAAAATCATTGGCAACCTCTAGAGAGACTACATAATAAGATAGAGTTTAATACTTCTGGACAAGATGGAGGTGTAGGTAGACACACTGTGCCTCCTCACACAAGCAAAATTAAGGACAACAAAGATTTAGAAACAAGGAAACAACAGAACTGATAGAAAAGTGAACTGTACAGAAGTCCAACAACCATTCATCCAGACCGGTAAGAGGGGCAGAGTCACAGCAGGAAAAAGTGGAGGTTGGCTGACCCAGGCACCCAGGTGGTGGCTGGAAGATCCCAGGCACACAGGTGACAGCTGGCAGACCCCGGCCAGGGGGTGGCAACAGTGCAGACCCAGTGAGGCCACACAAGGCGGCTGGCTGACCAGGTGGTCCCACATTCATGCGCAGATAATCCAGGTGAAGGGGAAGCAGTGGAAGGGACTGGAATCCGAGAGAGAGCAGAGCAAGCGCCATTGTTCCCTCTCTGACCCCACCCCCACATACAGTGTCACAACCCAGCAACCTGGGTTGCCTCACCCTGGGGAACACCTAAGGCTCCGCCCCTCACTACATAACAGCCCCAACCAGACCAAAAAAAAAATGGCTCAAACAGGAGAACAAATCAAAGCCCCAGAACCAATTCATCTAAGCAACCAAGAGATAGCCAACCTATCAGATGCACAGTTCAAAGCACTGGTGATCAGGATGCTCACAGAATTGGTTGATTTTACTCACAAATTAGATGAATAAATGAAGGCTACAATAAGCGAAATGAAGGAAAACGCACAGGGAACCAATAGAGATGGGAGGAAAACTGGGACTCAAATAAATCAATGGAGTGGACCAGAAGGAAGAAAGAAACAGCCAAACAGAAAAGAAGAAAGATACAACAATTCCAAAAAATGAGGAGAGGCTCAGAACCTCCAGGACATCTTTAAACATCCCAACATCCAAATTATAGGGGTACCAGAAGGAGAAGAAGAAGAGCAACCAGTGGAAAACTTATTTGAACAAATAATAAAGGAGAACTTCCCCAATCTGGCAAAGGAAATAGACTCCCAGGAAGTCCAGGAAGCTCAGAGAGTCCCAAAGAAGTTAGAGCCAAGGAGGAACACACCAAGGCACATCATAATTACATTAGCCAAGATTAAAATGAAGGAGAGAATTCTAGAAGCAGCAAGGGATAAGGCGACAGTCACCTACAAAGGAGTCCCATCAGACTGTCAGCTGATTTCTCAAAAGAGACCTTACAGGCTAGAAGGGGCTGGAAAGAAGAAGAAGTATTCAAAGTCTTGAAAGGCAAGGACCTACATCCAAGATTGCTCTATCCAGCAAAGCTGTCATTTAGAATGGAAGGAAAGATAAAATGCTTCTCAGATAAGGTCAAGTTAAAGGAGTTCATCATCACCAAGCCCTTATTATATGAAATGTTAAAGGGACTTATCTAAGAAAAAGAAGATAAAAATATGACAGTAAAAAGACAGCAAACTCACAGATGTTAACAACCACATCTAAAATAAAAGCAAACTAAGCAAACAAGTAGAACAGGAACAGAAACACAGAAATGGAGATCACATGGAGGGTTAGCAACAGGGGAGTGGGAGGAGGAGAGAAGGGGAAAAGGTACAGAGAATAAGTAGCATAGATGGCGGGTAGAAAATAGACAGGGGGAAGGTAAGAATAGCATGGGAAATGTAGAAGCTAAAGAAATTATGACACATGGACATGAACTAAAGGGGGAGAATGTGTGTGGAAAAGGGTATGCAGGGTGGAGGGGAATGATGGGGGAGAAATGGGACAACTGTAATAGCATAATCAATAAAATATATTAAAAATAAAAATAAAACAAAAAATTAATTGGTAAAAAACAAAGAGAGAGTTTAAAATCTATGAATTATTTTCCATGCATTTAATTGCCTTGTTTTACTGCCTAGGCACATCGTTCGGTGTGATCTTCTTTATTGTACCCATCATTGTTTCCTGTTGGATGATTCTGAAGCGCCAAAAAGGGTCAGTACAGCCATATTCTCTTAGAAAATGTTTATTACTATACTTGCCTCCTCTTGGAAGCCAAAGAGAAGTAAATGAAAACCTCAGATAAAAGTACTACATAAACAGATGTAGTAATTTTTATAAAGAAGGCCTTTGAAGCACATTATGCATAGAGAAGTATTCACAATAATATACCATATTAAGAACACTTCTTTTAAAAGGTTAGAATTTTAACAAGGACTGGAGTTTTAGATAAGAGACAATGGTAGAAGGAATTTTCCCAAAGATGTTAGTGAGGCAGCTGGTGTCCCACTTTGCTGAGACCGTCCAGACTCTCGCCTCTGTGCACACACCCTATCAGGGAGCTAACAGTCAGAGAGTGTGCCCCACTGGCACACGCATCTCAGGCTGTCAGTGTGGAAGGATCGAGGTACTGCATTGGTTATTTAAAAATATATATATTTTATTAAAGCCATTTACCTTTTAGCCCTGGCTGGTGTGGCTCAGTTGGTTGGGCATCATTCCCCAAAATGAAAGGTCACCAGTTCAAGTCCCAGTCAGGCCACATTCCTGGGTTTCGGATTCAATCCCCAGTTAGGGGCATACGAAACATAACCAATAGATGTTTCTCTCTTACATCAGTGTTTCTCTCCCTCTCTTTCTCCCTCTCTTCTCTCTTTCTAAAACTAAATAAGCTCTTTTTTAAAAAAACACTTACCTTTAAATTTACGAGTACCTTGGAAGGATTAAGATCTAAAGAAAGAGATATTCTTGATTGAGAAGAGAAGATACACAGTTTTTTAATTAGTTCATTTAACAATAATAAAATCAGTGAGATCAAAATCAAAGAAATCAATGTTATAAGCTTAACAAATTCTATACCAATGAAAACCAGCTTATAAATTTAGCTGCACAGTTTTCTAAACAAATGCTGTCTCCTAAAGAAGCATTGTAAAAATTTAAGTTCTAACATTTCACAAAACACACTAATGTAAATTTTGTAAGAGTGGAGTGCCACAGCTGAACTTTTTGCAAATACTCTAGTCACTTCCTTCCTCCCCCTTCTTTGAATTTCCCACATCTATTAATTTATCTCTAATGTTTTTGGTCCCCACCACACTCCTCTCTATCTCCCTTCCCTGATGATGTTGTCCCTGTGAGCAGGGACCACCTATAGGAACTCAAAATAATTTTATTTAATAATTTGTGACCTCTACTTGTGCAGTAGACAACATTAGTCATGTGAATAGCAACAGCTAACATAGCTTTACCATTTATTGTCTTCTTTGGTATGCAAAGCAACTCTAAGAGGTAGGTAAGTACAACAATGTTGTCCCAAAGCACAGAAGACAGATTCAGAGAAATTCAGCCACTTGCTTAATATCATACCAGTAGGAAGTTGTTAAGAGTTAAGCTTTTATTTCCAGTTATTTAACTCAAAATCCTGAACCCATTCAGCTGTTCCATTGATAATTTTAGTTGCTCATTTCTTAATCTATATTACTGAAAATTCAGTATCCAAAACTGTATATACTGTAAAGCTGGAATATGTCTTTTTATCCCTTTTCATATACCTCCCATCCCCACTTCTATGTAATTGGATTTGTTTTAACTATTTGGGTATATGAGCCAACATCCTTCTGTAGAACTGTATGCAATCTCTCATAACCACCATGAACCAAGTAAATAGCCATTCATTCAACCTTACTTGAAACCAGGAAAGTAACCCACAGGTCTGGCCACCCGTTACCAAGAAAGCCAAACTCATGAAGCAGGTTCTAGTTGAGAAGGAAAGGGGTTTATTCAGGAGTCTACCATCTGAGAAGATGGCAGGCTCATGTCTCCAAAACCATCTTAGCATCTCCAGCATTCTGGCTAGGCCATTCAGGGGAAACATGGGAAGAGGGAGACAAGGAATTTCTGGAAACATGAAGTTTCTCAGCTCTGCTCTCTGGTGCTTTCAACCTTACCTCCTGTGTGTGTCATCATGTCATTGTACTATTGCTCTATCTTCAGTTTTACTGCAGATGTTCAGGAACAGGATGTGCAGGCAACCTTTCTGCTGGTTCTGATATGGATTGCTGATGCTTGTCCAGTTCTTGTGGTCAGGGACATTCCTAGGTCAGGCAGGAACTGCAACTGCTGATGTCTACAAAAGACTTACAAGGAACATTTTAATACATGATTTTCTATGAGTCTGCAAGCACAGCCTATTCTATAATTACTACTTGATTAGTATAGTTTTTTTCAATCACTGCTCTAGTTCCCCACTGTTACATACTCATTAAGATTATATTCTCTCACACCCCATATATAACTCATCATCCAAGACAACTTTCAGACCATTACTTACCTCACCACATAATCACTGCTCCTTGGAAGCCCATACCACCTGGATGTACAACCCTCTCTTTCCTCATACTGGATCTCACATTTGACTTTCCTCATCCTGTGAAAAGTTTGAATCCTGACTCAAAGTTTTTGTTTTGTTTTTTGTTTTGATTTGTTTTGTTTTTTGTCTCAAGTGAGGTCCTCATTTATTTTATAAGAGAGGGTAAAAGTAATGAGGAAGTAGTAGAAAGTGATAGCATACATTTCCTCTTGTGCTTCCAGTATTAAATCCCTAATAGTAATGCATGCTTGAAATATAGGTGCTGGTATTACTTGTCATTTCATTTATCTAAAATGAACTGCTCATTAAATAATCCCAAAAGAGGCAGCGCAGTATATCATGTAAGACCATGAGCTTTGCATCATTAAGACCTATGTTCACACTCACCTACTAGCTTTAAAACCCTGTAAAAGATGCTTCATCTCTCTAACCTTTATTATCCTTGCCTGAAAGGTAGGGGTAATAGTAGTTCCTACCTCAACTTAACAGAGTGCCTTGCTTATGATGAATGTCAGATGTTAGCTATTGTTATTTATACATGACTTATAATTAAGATTTAAGTGATTACATATTTCTTTTACTGGCAGTTCTCATATATCTTCATGACAACGACTGCTACTTCCTATATAATAGGTGTTCCACAAAATATAGAACATGTATATTCACTACAGGGAAGAAGGAAGCCTTGTGTTAGATTGCAGTGCAAAGTCATTTACATTATGAAGCTTGATGTCACAGTCTTGTTGAACAGTATTTACTAATTAATATAACTTTGGGAATAGGGAAATGTGTTGTTTTACAGCATGAGCATTTGTCTAGAAGCAGTCTACAGTTCTGACACAACATATAGGATGATTTAGTATTATTTTCTAATCCAAGGTTTTACTTAGTCTTGAAAAGTATGACTTAGCTACATTTTTCTTTTTTAGATGCCTTATAAAGATATCCAAAACCTGAGGCAAATTGTGCTCTAATTGTGCAGAAATTTTAGAAAAGGAGCTACCAACTAACTTATTTCAAAACTAAAATGTATGTAATTAAATTATTTTCCCATCTTTTTCTCCCCTGCCAATTAGCAGTGATAGAGATGAAGAACCTAAAGAAGTGAAGATCCATTTACATCCCCAAGGAGGCAGCTGTGATCATGCACAAAGTGTGCAAACAAATCAGGAACATAACAGGTACCTAATATTGAAATCAACTCAAAATGTTTTCAACAACTCAAATATGGAAAATGGAAACAGGATTTAAATATAATGTTGCATCAGGTAGGTCACTGATACCAAAGACCTTCGGAAGTATTCAGGAGCTGGAAATGCCATTGTTGTTGCTTGGATAACAGGTGTCTCCATGATCTGGGGTGAGGACTCTGTCAGTGCTGTGCACAGGCACTGGTTTTCAAAGCATTCCTGTAGCTCTGCACATTTATGCCATGAGCCTTTCAGAAGTAGAAAGCTTTACTTTTCCTTGTGGAACCCAAGCATGTGCCACTTGGGTGTGCCTCCAACTCCCTCAGCTTCCCTTAAAAGTGTGGGATCCCTTGAGGATCCGGTGGAGACTTTCTCTTCACCTCTTCCCTTGCTTTCCCACTTTCACTGACTTCTGTCCCTCACCTGATCTCCTAGGACGGCTCTCTCCTTTCTGTCCTCCTCCTCTTGAGCTTGTTACCATGTCTTATCCCTTCATTCCACCTACTCAAGTAGCCCTACCCCAAGCTGTTGTGTAGTAAATGCTGAGCTGTTTGCTAAAGGTGTGGGGTGATGGGAAAAGAATCTACAACCCAAAGTGGCACACAGCATAGAAGTGAATATTAGAAATTACTGAACTAAAAAGTAACTTTTTGTAAATAAAGTTTTACTGGAACACAGCTATCCAGTCATTTACCTATTGTCTGTGTCTTTTTCACACTATAACAGAATTGAAAACAGTAGTCCCCCCTTTACCCATGGGGGATATGTTCTAAGATCTAGTGCACTCCTAATACTGTGGATACTACTGAACTCTATATGTGCTATGTTTTTTCCATCTTATCTATGCACTCATCACACACTGTGGCCATGACTTTTGCAGTTTGAGGTGTGACAGCAAAACTAGCACAAATTTTCTTTTCCCGCTTCATAATTCACTGGTAGAAGATGTGTCCTTACTTAGATCTTAGCAACTTCAGAGTATTTTTTTTCTTTTCTGAAGTTAAAAGATTTCACCTTTTTACTTAAAGGAAGCACTTCAGAGCTTCTCTTTGGTGTGTCAGATTGCCAGCATCACTACTCTTGCACTTTGGAGCCATAAGTAAGTAAAACAAGGGTGACTTGAACACAGCACTGTGATACCATGACAGTCCATCTAATAACCCACGTGCTGCTTTGTGACTATCAGGCAGGGAGCATATACTGTGGATGCACTGGGCAAAGGAAGGATTCATGTTTCAGGTGGGATCACACGAGATTTCATTATACTACTCGGAATGCCATGCGATTTAAAACTTATGAATTGTTTATTTCTGGTTTTCCATTTAATATGCTCAGATCAGGATTGACCGTGGGTGGCTGAAATCATGGAAAGTGAAACCAAGGATAAGGCGAGACTACTGTACATGCCACAGATACCCAGAGACTCTGTGGCCCACAAAGCCAACATACTTACTATCTGGAACTTAAGAGGAAAAGTTTATCAAAGCCTGAACTATTTCACACTATGATTATTTTCTCACTGGCTAGGTACCCTTTAAGCCTTGGCTTTTTACCCTGTTTCCAAGCCTCTCGCACATTTGTCCATTTTGTTCAGATCTTTAATGCACTCTCAGAGTACCTCATTATAGCTCTTGGTTTCTTATAAATCCAAAACTCCGTTTTTTCTTCAGCACACAGAGCAATTCATCCAGGCCTTGTTTACTCTGGCCACGCCCAGGAGTCCTAACATTTCCTATGCATAAGTTCCCCAGGGCATTTTCAGAAACAAGCAAAAGCTCTGGAAAGGGATTAGGCCACTCCTGTGGAAAACAGAAGCAAAATGCCACATTTTTAAGTACATTTTTTTGGCCCACCTCTTTCCCATAGCAATGTGCATTAATGTAAACCTTGCATTTTGTATCTAAACCTATGTCAGAAATCCTAAATTCTACAGAGGACAGTGCAAGCAGCCACCAGGAAAGGTAAGGGGGTGGGAGAGAGATTTATAGTTAATCAAGAGACAGGCAATTCAACTTTTTCTAAACCATAATGTACAGGGTACGGTCAATTTTCTCCTAAAGAGAAATGAATATGCAAAGCCCTTTGTTTATTATCTGGCTTCTGCTCACTTCATTTCTGTCAAATAGATTTTTTCCATAACTGGTATGGAAGCAAATGAAATACACATTGTTATTTAATAATTCAGATTGGGCCATTTAGTTTTTGAAGCTTTAATGATCCTTTTCAAGTGGGCATTTACATATGCCTAGGGAATGTGTGACTAGTACACCAAGGAGATAAGGAAGTCATGAACGAAAATGGCATGTCTCCCTAGGAGAATATTTCTTCTGAGGTTATTCATATAGTTCAAAGGGGATAGTATTATTTTTATATTAACACAAATATATTATAAGGGAGCAGAAGGCAAATACTGCAGGAGACTTTAAGATAAAATAAGACAGAGAATGTTGTACTTTCAGTTAGCCTCTAAGGCTCTGGGGTGATTTGTTTTTCTCTATTATTGGGGCACTTTGACAGAAAAGTTATACAAAATTGATTTATAGCAGCCATGCTGCCACCAAATATAAACAGTCTAAATAGAAGCATATTTTGAGGGTGATGGTTATCTTTGTTATAGTTCATTTAAAAATATTCCGAAAGACTGCTTAAAATACCATATGATTTCGCGTCATTTAGGCAAGGTTACTTACCTAAAGCACATTTCGACCATTTTTACAATCTAAGTTGCATTAGCCCAGCTCAGAATTCACTCACCCAAGAAGCTCTCCCAAATAACTCCAATCTAAGGAAATGTCTCTCTTTGGAACTCACAGCACTTCCTGCCTATTCCAGCTTTTAAAATAACTAATTTTCTTGCAAGGATAATTTGTGCTTACTATTGAAAACATAGAAAATACTGAGAAATACAAAAATATAAAAATTACATGTAATACCCTCCACTCAGTTGTTCGTATTGTTAAGCTACGTTCCATGTTATTTTATTTTTGCACAGTTATACCTTGAGATTATATTGATCGGATTTTGAAGGATTTGGGTTTCACCAAGTGACAACCATTCTTCCCATTGTTAAAAACTGTATATAAATACATCCCACAGAATTCAACATTTCAATCAGTTTTTTACCTGTTAACTAGATTGTATTCATTCACTTGCTCATTTTTAATTCTATAAACATTGATTATTCACTTATAGGGTACCCTACATTGTGCTTCTACATTTTCTCTCCCATGATAAATTAACTTATAAATAAGGACCATATTTTTAAAGTTCCCAAAATTTCTGAGTATAGACTAACCAAATGAGAAGTGTTCAATAGATATTCGAGAATGAATTTTCCTAAATTTTAGTTGTCCTCAACTTTTTTGAAACATTCTTCACATCAAGGTGCATTTCAAATTGTGTTCATTGACTGTTGACCACCTTTTAATAAAAAGGCAGGAATTCCTTAATGAATTGAACTCAAATTTTCATTTAAAGATTAACATTTTGACCACAGGTGTTCTACAGGAGAAAAGTAAATCATCTGTGTCAACATCTCATAGAAAAGGAGTGAATCAGAGTCTGTACCAAGCTGCAAATCTGTGCACTCAGGCCTGGTACAAGGTGCAAGAGGGTGATATAAGTAAAGAGGCAGATTCGAAAGACACAGCCACGTGTTGAAGCACCTGAAAATGCTCTGTGTTGATGCAGGTGACTTACGATGTTGGGAACACCTGTGAGCTACAAAGAGCACACTGATGCAGGGTCAGGTGACAGAAATTACTGGGGTTTTCAGATGAGTTGATGGGCTTTATCAGGGGTCTGTCCATTTGTGGCAAGACTGTGTTCCTGGCTGTAAGAAAGAGGAGAGGTCAGCATGGCCAAGGAAGCATTTGGATGACTCTGAGGCTATAGAATACCTCCCTTCTATCTTGACTGTGATAAGGGGAAGAGGGCATACTTTCTGAAGGCAATCTCTCTCCAATCTACCAGATCCAGTATACTTTCCCTGCCACAGCCATGGTGAAGAAAGGAGACTCAAGGAAAGATTTGGTGGGTTACGAGGGATCCGTACATCTTCTGAAAAGAGGCTTTTTTTATTTAGCTGCTCAACTTTGAGAACATTTTTTCTTTAACAAAAGAAGAAATGGAGAATGGTCGTTATCCACTCATCTCTCTCTTACCTACTCAGTAGCTCAGTTTATGCCATACTGTCTTGTGCCCTACACAGCAACCACAACAGCGAGCAATACACACTTCATTTAAACTTGCAACTTCTGTATAATGCTAGCATCATGATTATCAGCACGTAAATTTTGGGAAGTTCAGTTGTTGACCATGCTGTCATCTAAATAAAAATTCCTGTTATTTCAGTGTCATTCCCGGACAAAGTACTAAAAAGCCAGAGAACACCTCAAATTAAAATGATCATTGGAAAAGAGCCAATTCATTTCAACAGAATTAGACCTGAGACTCATGAAACCTTTGAAGTGACTTCACAGAGATGCAGACACATGCATTTGAAGATGCTGAAGCTCTACCAATACCTCACGAAGCTCCATCCTCTTAATTTGGGCACTGTCACCTCTTTCCTCCTGCTGAAAGCACACACTGTCTGGTCAGGGGAAAGTCTGCACTTAGAATATATAAATATTCTCAATTACTCAAAAGAAGGAGGTGTCACCTAGGATTTCTGTTGCTAAGTTTGTCATTTGTGTTTCTTATGATTAATCGTTTATGTAGATGACTCTTGAACAATGTGGGGGTTAAGTGGTGGCACCTAAATAAAAAAGCTCTTTCCAATATGTGGCTTGCTAAATACTGGATGCGAAATCCCAGGGTATAGAGGACCACTTGTATAGTTATTGAAAAATATCCACATATAAGTGGTCCCATGCAGTTCAAACTCCTGCTGTTCAACTGTTAACTATAATATGGAATGGGCTTATTAAGGAGAATTTAGAAAATGCAGGAGGAAGATATAAAAACAAATATCACCTGTAACTAACTATACTACCCAATGATAACCATTGTTAATGTTTTAACACTTTCTTCCTTTATATGTGTTTCTTTATATACACACATACATATTTCTTTCTTAAATACCTTCCTTTTCATTTATAGAGCAGAATCCACTTTTTTAAGACAGATTGAAGTAAATGTATGCTATATCATTTTTCACTTTCTCAAAGAAAAATAAGTGATTTCTGTTTATTAAAAATACATTAAATGACTATAGGCAAGTTGGGCCAAGAATATTCAAAAGAAATATCCAGAAAAATATAAGTTTTGTATATTTCCTTAGGTCTGTTTCGAAAATATTTTGTACTATGTTCTGTTTTAAAAACATATAAATTTTAAATAAAAGGATAATTTTTATATAAATGTATCTCATTTTTAATGAATTCAGAATAAACTAAATTTACTAAGAAACATGACTTTAAAGAATTTATCATATTAGTAGACATGTATCAACACATTCTTAATAAGTAGCCCCAGAGCCTTTAAAAAATCCACATCTTTGTAGATCAAAAATTCATTTGGTGTGATATTATGGGCCATGCTGATGACTTCTAGGAAATATCAGTCTCTCTTGATTTTAAGAATAGATTTTTGTATGACTACTGCCATTTTCTGTGTAATTCTGGTTTTAGTGGTTGTTTTTCAAGCATATTCTGCCACATTTGCACTGATAAATATAAATAGTAAATTGGACATCAACTAGAAGGTCAATTTAAAATCATGAAAGAAAAAAAGCAGCATAACCAGAAAGTCAGCTGACAAAATGGGAGAAAAAAATGCCACCTATCACAGATGAAGTGTCACGGGCTTAACTGAGAGTTAATAATTCAAAGACCAGCCCTCCCCTCCTCCAAAAGTGGGCAAAAGATATTTCTACAAGTTACAGAAAGAGAGAGAGAGAGGAAGAGATGGAGAGAGAGAGGGGGAGGGAGAGACGAAGGAAGGAAGGAAGGAAGGAAGGAAGGAAGGAAGGAAGGAAGGAAGGAAGGAAGGAAGGAAGGAAGGGAGGGTTGTGCATAAATATGTAAAAAGAAAATCAACAGTTTGCGTAGTTGGAACTTGAGCAGATCTCTATTTCTCAGGTTTCGGTAGAAGTATCTTTTAAAGGACTAGAAATTAACTGTTGGAGAATGAGCCTTGCTTAGAATGAAAAATCCCCTTGTAAGAAAAAATTCTAAATTCTTTTGTTTACCCCAGAATGGAGTAGGTTGGTGAGCAATGTGATTAACCAATATCTGATGCTTGTGACTTTTTAATTGCTAGAAATTTGTGAGATATTTTTTAAACATCACTTGTCTGGGGGAACTACCATACATACTAACAATATGTAAAATACCATATCGTGTAACCTAATTATATTACTGACCAATTCTGTTAACCTCTGGCCTCACATTTTTGATCTGAAAAGCATCAGCTGAAACAGTTACTCTCCAAAGCTATTTCTAATGCTATTCTAACTTCCTTTTGCCTTCTTGCATACTTAGATGTGAGATGTAAGTTAGTTTGAGACCACAATGCTTAAATGAAATTTTCTGTCTCCACTATTATAATAAGAAAGGAATAATATGCTTTATCATTGAAAATCTACTTATGGAATATGTTTTGCAATATATTTACTTTTTAAAGCCTTCAATGCCAAGAGGAACAAATCAATGTGTCCCATCTGAGAAATGCCCTTCTTCCTTTATTTGATTGGTTTCAGAATACCTGCTTTGGGTGTGGCATGTCACAGCAATGCTCTTGCTGGTAAAAGGTATTGGCTGGCAGGTGCTTACCAGGTGCAAACAGAGGAGGCATAGCTCCCAGGGCCAACATCAAAAAAGATAGTGTATCTTCTGTCTAGCCATTCTCTTTCAGGTTTTCACAAATACCTAAGTTGCAATTCACCAGGGCATTGAAAAGCATCATGTAAATATACTAATTTAGGAGCAAATAATCATTTAACATTGTTTTATTTTAAAGAGGTTGGACTTGATAATGACATCTCCACCTATCAACTAGCACAATTCATAAAACCTTACAAGAGATCTACCACACAGCTCAAAACCAGGTATTCACACATATTCACCATTCTCTTCTCTTTGGCAGTTTGACAGAATCTTTAGGAGGAGCTAGAGGAACCATGAGTTTTACTCCGCTCCTTCTCTCAAAACCTTGACTCTTTTGAGTTCCTTGTGAGGACCTTGGGAAGTCCACCGTCAATACTCTCCTTTGAGCTCAGTCACTAAAATGTTCTCGAGGCTAAAGGATAGATATTAGCTTCACTTCATAAGTCAGCTCGCTAGAAGCTTCCTGATTCAGGAAGGTTTTCAGCTCAGACAGTCATATCTCTCATTCTTTTTAGAGACAAATTCAGCTTTGCTTTTAGTTTCTATAATTGTTAAAATAAGAATCCCTCAGAATGTTTTAGCATCTGGTAAACAGATGCAGGAAGAACTGGCAGAGGCATGTTAAATGCACTTGGCAGCAACACCCATTTGTTTCATTCAGTATTAAATACATATTTGTTATACATCTACTACAGGCCTAGAACTGTCTGGGCACTGAAGAAAAGGCAATACAACTCCATTCCTGAGACATGGAGCTTGTCCAGACAAATAGGGAACAAGCTTTGGAACCTAGCAAATGGAGCCTCCTCAGTTTAGTCAAGTCAATGTAGAAGCAATCAATGTGAAAATTCTCAATTATATTAAGAATGCCTTAATGAACACCCAGTGTAGAAATTTCATTGATTGAAAGAAAATTCCAATTAAACTTCAGTCCTTGAACCTAATCTAGTACCTATAATTAGGAAACAAAACACTAACCATGCCTTTCTCTATCTTTTGAATTTTGTCACAAGAAAAATAAACTTATTTTCAAGCCTATAAATATATGGAAAAGGGTGTTTTTAAATTTTATTGCAATATAATTGACATATAGCATGGTATACGGATGGCTGTGGAGATGGGTAAATAAATTCACTGATTTCATAAATAAGTGCCTACACTGAGCCACTAAACATTTCTGTTATATAACTTTTTATTACTGTCAAAATGAACAGAAATGATAATTCCCCCTCACTGAATTTTCTATTCACTGTCCCTTTAATTATACTTCCTTTAATTTGTGTCAACACAGAGTATCTAATTTTACAACCGAAGATATTTAGGCATTTATTTTCCACATCACCTCCACACTTAGTGTCTTAAATGCTCTGCCAAGAACTCAAATATTATGTTGATCTGAGAGGAAGAGGAAATTCCATGGTTTGTTGAATCTATAAAGTCTTTGGTACTTTTCACATGCGGAATTGTTTAAATATATGTAAAGTTTTGTAACTCCAGAAGGAGCATTTGAGGTTTGTATTGAGAGCTTTCATTTCCTCACCATCCTCTCATTCTGCAACCCTCTGCAATACAGGTTCTATCCCCACCCTTGTTTAATAAACAAGATGTTGCTGTATATGTCTATATGTCAGACTGGTAAACATTTTTTCTTTAACTTGATTCCAGATGTAACATAAGATCAGTCAACATAGAAAACCAAAAACTGCTTTGTTTCAATAAAAGGAATAACAAAAGGTATATACCAATTTGATTCTCTTTTTCTTATGAATATATTACAGTTTCTCACACTGATATTTTTTACACTGCTTGTTGTACAGAATTCCATGCCAAAAAGCTACCTACCATCAGTTCCTTAACACTATTATTACACATTTAAGGTTCATAATTTTTCCAAAATTATACATCATCGCTCTCAGTTCTGATGATTTCTTTGGGATAAGCTCTAAAATGGAACCAGTGGTTTAAAATTCATCTCCATTTAAAAACATTTCACATTTGGAAAAGTTATGTTAAAAATTAAAAGTCTTAGGGTGCCAGTCCCCACAAAATATTTACTCACATTTGTTAATGTTGTTATTTGGCAACAAATAGGAAGAAAATGTCAATTTCTTTTCTTTTCTTTTTTTTTTGCTCTTTACTAGCAATGATATTACTCTTCTTTTTTTTCTTTAGTCATACAGGTTTACTCACAACCCTACAAATAAATCTTGCTCACTCTTAATTTACCAGCATTAAAAGATTGTTTTATCAAAAAAATTCTCAATATCTACATGATCTAACCAAGTCCCACTCATGCTGATATTCGTTGCTTCCAAAAATTTCCCACTTTGTACACCTTTGTCCTTACCTTTTTTTTTTCATGTATATTTCATCTTCTATAAAACATTTAGTTCTGGAAGTGCAAGAGCCCCATATAGTTGGGGCTTAATATGCTTAATTGCACAATGTTGCTTAATAGTTTTCCTTCCCAGGGGTCCCTCCTCTCAAGGGAGTAGGGGACAGAGTAATTTATTTTACATCAGGTGTTGAGAATGCAGTGGCCAAAGAAAGAGAAAGCCTGAACAGACCAATAACAGCAGATGAAATTGAGGCAGTAATCAAAAAGCTCCTGAAACACAAAAAGTCCTGGACCAGCTTTTTTTCACAGAAGAATTCTATAAAGTATTTAATGAAGAACTAATCCCTATTCTTCACAGACTATTCCAAAAATTCCAAGAAGATGGAAGACTCCCAAACTCTTTTTATGAAGCCAGCATCATTCTAATCCCAAAACCAGATAAAGACAAAACAAAAAAAGAAAACTTCAGGCCAATATCACTGATAAACATAGGCGCTAACATCCTCAACAAAATGTTGGTAAACTGCATCCAGCAATACATTAAAATACACCATGATCAAGTGCACTTCATCTCAGAGATGCAAGGATGGTACAATATTCACAAATCAATAAATGTAATACATCACATAAACAACAGCAAAGAAAAAAATCACATGATCATATCAATAAATGTGGAAAAAGCATTTGATAAGGTTCATCACCAATTTATGATAAAAAACACTTAGCAAAGTGGGAATAGAGGGAGCATTCTTCAACATAATAAAGGCTACATATGAGATACCTACAGCCAACATCATACTCAATGGACAAAAACTAAAAGCTTTTCCACTAAGATCAGGAACAAGACAAGGATGTCTGCTTTCACTACTTCTATTCAACATAGTATTGGAAGTCCTAGCCACAGCAATCAGACAAGAAAAGGAAATAAAAGGCATCCAAATTGGAAAAAAGGAAACACAACTGTCATTGTTTGCAGATGACATGATAGTGGACATAGAAAATGCTACAGACTCCACCAAAAAACTGCTCGACCTAATAAATGGATTTGGCAAAACAGTGGAATATGAAGTTGCTATCCAGAAATCAAAGGCATTTTTGTTTACCAACAATGAAACATTGGAAGCAGAAATCAGGGGGAAAAATCACATTTGATATAGCAAGAAGAAAGGTAAAATACCTAGAAATAAACCTAACCAAGAAGATAAAAGACCTATACTCAGAAAACTACACAACACTGAAGAAAGAAATTAGGGAAGACACAAGATAATTGAAACATATGCCATGTTCATGGATCAGAAAAAGTAATATCAACAAAATGTCCATACTCCCCAAGGGAATTTATAGATTAAAATACCTATATTAACACAATACCTATTAAAGTACCAATGGCATATTTCACAGATATAGAACAAATATTACACAAATTTATATGGAACCATAAATGACCCCAAATAGCTGCAGCAATTTTGAGAAAGAAGAACAAAGTAGGAGGGATCACAATACCTGATATCAAACTGTATTACAAGGCCACTGTAATCAAAACAGCTGGGTACTGGCATAAGAGCAGTTACATAGACCAATGGAATGGACTAGAGAGCTCAGAAATAAACCCAAGTCTCTATGGTCAATTAATATTCAACAAAGGGGGCAGCAGCATAAAGTGGAATAAAAATATCCTCTTCAACAAATTGTGTTGGGAGAGCTAGACAGCTACATGCAAAAAAATGAAACTGGAGCACCAACTTACACCATACACAAAAATAAATTCAAGGTGGATAAAAGATTTAAATATTGTCATGATACCATTAAAGTCCTAGAGGAGAACATAGGCAGGATAATCTCAGATATTCCATGCAGTAATATTTCCACTGATGTCCCTAGAGCAAGGGACATAAAGGAAAGAATAAACAAATGGGATCTCATCAAAATAAAAAGCTTCTGCATGGCTAAAGAAAACTATTAAAATGATAAGAGAACCAACCACATGGGAAAACATATTTGCCAATGATACCTCAGACAAGGGTTTGATCTCCAAAATATATAAAGAATTCACATGACTTCACTCCAGGAAATCAAACAACCCAATTAAAAAGTGGGCAAAGGACTTGAACAGACACTTCTCCAGGGAGGACATACAGAGGGCCCAGAGACATATGAAAAGATGCTCAGCATCACTAGCCATCAGAGAAATGCAAATTAAAACCACAATGAGATACTACCTCACACCATTGAGAATGGCCATCATAAAAAAAGCAACAAACAACAAGTGTTGGAGAGGTTGTGGAGAAAAGGGGACCCTAGTGCACTGTTGGTGGGATTGCAGACTGGTACAGCCACTATGGAAAACAGTATGGAATTTCCTCAAAAAAACTAAAAATGGAACTGCCTTTTGACCCAGCAATTCCACTACTAGCATTATACCCTAAGAACCCTGAAACATCAATCCAAAAGAACCTATGCACCCCAGTGTTCATAGCAGCACAATTTACAATAGCCAAGTGCTGGAAGAAACCTAAGTACCCATCAGTAAATGAATGGATCAAAAAACTATGTCACATTTACACAATGGAATTCTGTGAAGCAGAAAGAAAGAAGCAGCTCCTACCCTTTGCAACAGCATGGATGGAACTGGAGAGCATTATGCTAAGTGAAATAAGCGAGACACTGAAAGACAAACACCATATGATCTCACCTTTAACAGGAACCTAATTGACAAAATGAACAAGCAAGCAAAATATAACCAAAGACACTGAAATTCAGAACAGGCTAACAGTGACCAGAGGGGAGAAGGGAGGGAATTATAGGGAGAAAGGGTGAAGGGTTTGCAGGAACAATTATAAAGGACACATGGACAGTAATGAGAAAGAGGGAAATAGGAGAAGGGAGGCGAGGAGAGTTGGGGGAAAGGCAGAAAACTGTACTTGAATAACAATTAAGAAATGTAAATAATAATAATAATAAGAGAATGCAATGGCCAAACCCAGCCAGGCCTTTTCCTGACCAGACTGCTCACTACCCCTGAGCAGAGGCCCCTCCTTGCAGGAGGACTCATTAGCCCCGCCCCGCCCCCGTACCCTCCCAGGACACGCCCACCTAGGGTTGGCACCTGACACTGTGAATCTGGAGTTTGCAGCGTCCCATAACTTGACTCAATGAAGTACTTGCTCCTTGACTCTGAGGTTTCCCGCTGATCTCCCAGAAAATGACGGCATCTGGCAAGGCGCAAAAGACACCTCTCTGCCTCCCCAAGAGTCCCTTTTCTTCTTGGAGCTTCGTTGCGATCATTTTGGTGGCTCTAGTGCTCCAGTTACCCACATCCTTCGGTAGGAGGTTGGCGAGGGTGTAGCTCCAGGGTCGAACTGGAGCAGGTCGGGGTGCAGGCAATCCCGAGCCAAAGAAGGGGAAGCTTCGTTTAGAGGGTCAGGTTGGAGGCGAGGGGCTTGGTCCTTCCGGATGGTGCGGGTTTGGGCTGAAAGCGTGGACGGAGATGCCCAGATCTTTCTGTGCGGGAATCTAGGGCGGTGGAAACCTCTTAGTGCCCGCGGTGAAAATTGCTTGGTGGTCGCCCGGAGCCGCGCTGGGCGCTGGGCACTGTAGCTATTTGCCCAGGTCTAAGCTGTGTCCCTAGCAAAAGTTTGCAGGTGTTTGGGGCTGAACAAATCAGGATGAGAAGGGCGGACCTTGTGCTCAAAGGAGGGACTTGCTCTTGAGTGCCCCCATGCGTGGGGAATGTTAGTGGGCCCCAGGTGTGCCCGTGGGGAGGGTTTGGGCTGTGTCGCTGAGGCAGGGTGATGCCTTGGTGAGTGTGGTGTTGTGCCCCATTGGACTGGACTGAGGTAACCCAAGCGGGTGTTACCTGGAGTGTGTTTTGTGGAAGTGTCCAGGGCACCAGTAGGGCAAGGAAGCTCACTGTTTTGTGTGGGGCTGGAGAGAGCATGTTGTGTGTATAGAGCTCGCCTGATAGAAGGCTCTGGGTTCCTGGGGTGGAGAGTTTTGGAAGGGTGCACAGTGCTTTTTGTACATAAAGGTAATAGGCTGCTTGTTAGCCAATATCAGCCTGGTGGGGGTTTGTTTTTGTTTTTCTTTTGTCTGTTTTGTTTTTCCTGCCATGGAATCATCTTTGTGTTCCTATCCAGTATAGGTGGTATCATATTCTATTCTATTACCAAATGGCTTTGGCTTTTTTTTTTTTTTTCCATTATGTTGGGTCCTATCTGAGGGATGATGTAAAGCAACCTAAAAAGCATCAGTAGCCAAATTTAATGAGAAATAAGTATCCTAAAAATTGTTAATATAATTTTTCCCTATGGCTCGTAAACTAAAGGTGAAGGCCCATCCACTAACTTTATTTTGTGCGTCACTGAATGGAATGTGTACTTTAAAATATATATGTATGTCAAAACAGACATGCTTATTATACAAAATGTACACAAGCACAGGACAACAATTTTTAACACTCAAGTATATATTTTTTCTGTCTTTTTATGCCCCAATTACTTTTAGGATTCCATTACATATAGTTTGTTTGTATGCCACATTCTGTCCTTAGCAGAATTCATTTAATCAATGTTTGCTTTTTTTATGTGCCAGGTCCTGTTCTGGTTTGGGAGCCACACTGGTGAACAATAACAGACCATCTCAATTTTCATGATCCCTGTTTCACTATTTCTTCTGCACTCGTGCACACATGCACACATATAGGAATGTAAGCAGGGACTGTGTTTTGCCCACTGTTAGATCCAGGCACATAGTAGGCAATCAATCATCATTTGCTGAAATTTGTTGGGACTGACAGACAGTAACCAAACCATAATACCGATATGTTATAACCCCAGACAGGTGCTCTGGAGGGAAGGAGCATGAGTCTCTGACAGCATTTAACAAATGACTGGTCAAGGGGAGACTTTTCTGCTCATGAGACAGGCCAAACTCTGCTGCTTTGGGGCTTCTGTCCGTGCTGTCCCTCAGTGTGGGAAGATTCTCCTGCCTCCTCTTGCATATTTGGCTCCTCATCCTTCAACCTCATTGATGATGTTACCCCCTCAAGGACCTTGTCTCACCAGATTATCTCAGGGAGACATACACACACCCCAGCTCAAATCCCCTCTAACTTGTAGTCACTCTTCCAAAACTCTTTTTTCTGTCCACTCTCCACTGGAATGCAGAGATCTTGTGTGTCTTGTCACATTTGTGGTTCTAAATGCTCAGTATTTTTACCTCAGTGTCAGTGCTCTTGTATAAATATTAAGTGCCAGAATATTAAGTATAATATTCAGCTGGGTCTTAGAACTCGGGGGGGGGCGGGAAATATCCTTCCTAACTTCAGGGGAAAATTTCTTTAAAGAGCCATGCTTGGAATGTGCTTTCTATAGTGTCTAACAAGCTAAAGCAAAGACAGCTGCGGGTCAGAGAGGCTGTCTTCCCCTATTTATATTGAGTCTGTCTGCAGTGTTCACGTTACTCCAGTCTTCTTGATGTTGATCACTTAAAATTTCATTTATGGTGGAGTGAAAGAATAAGAACAGTGATGATAAGAAGAAAATGAAAGGAATTTTCAAAAAAAACAGATTAGGCGAAACCCTAGAAATTGAAGGAAACTATAAACACAGTTTGGAAGAGACAAAAACAGATAAAGTGAATAGGAAGCAAAATGGGAGGTACAAAACTAGAATGAGTAAAGACAAGGTAGAAGGTTAAGGCTGAAAGGTAAATATATAAAACAGTCACAGGATGTATGTACAGCATGCAGAATATAGTCAATAATACTGTAATAACTATGTATGGTGCCAGGTGGGTACTGCACCTATCAAGAGGATCACTTTGTAAATTATATAAATGTCTAACCCCTATGCTGTACATCTGAAACTAATAATAATAATGAATGTCAGGAATAATTGAAAAAATTTAATAAAACAGGCTCTATTTTCTAGGAAAAAAACAAGAATAATACTGTAGATCATTAGGGAAAATATCATAAAATAAAACTTAGAGAGTAAAAATGAGAAATCACTATGCTGTGCAGTGTTGTGCCTGGGAGGCTTGCATCTCAGAAATATTTGCCAAATGGTTTGACATCACAGAAGGGAATTATTGTACAATTTTGGGACCAGTCTCGTTCCTCCAGAAAGTGATACTTTTTTGGACAAAACTTAAAATTTCTTTCTGTGGGTGGTCTTTTCTGCCTATTTTAGGTCTACTCTTTCTTTCAAATTAAAGAAGCCAAGACCAAACTAATTATATTAGCACTAAGTTTATTACAGTATCTTCACCATTGTTTTCTGTTTGATAGCAGTGGTACTTTTGAGTACTAATTTTTTTTTTTTTTTTTGCATAGCTACTATGAGGGACACATTGTGCTAGGTGTTATGACCGCATGGATGAGGGAAGTTAGCCATGTTAACTATTAAATGCAAAAATAGGTTCTAATTATCCAGGAGATCCAAACAGAGAAGAGTCCATGAGAAGAGGATTGGTCGCTGCCTCCTTGGAGGAAGCAGAAAAGGCTGCATAGAGGAGATGTTGAGTGGATTAAGTCTAAGAAGATGAGTTGAGCGGGAGGTACAGCTGAGAAGGTAGAAACAGTGCCCATGAATTGCAAAATTTTATATTGTTATAATGTACATACTATGCAAAGTGATCTGTAGATCCAATTCAATCCCTATCGAGATTCCAATGACATATTTCACAAAATATAACTAACAATTCCAGAAGTTGTATGGAACCACAAAAGACCCAAAATAGCCAAAGCAATCTTAAGAAAGAAGAACAAATATGGAGGCATTATATTTTCTGATTTCACACTATAGCACAGCGGTTTAATAATCAAAAGAGCAAGGTCTTGACATGAAAACAGACATACAGATCAATGAAATGGTATAGAGCACTAGGAAATATACCTGTGCATATATGGTCAATTAATTTGTAACAAAGAAGCCAAGTTTATACAATTGGGAAAAGATAGTCTCTTCAATCAGTGGCATTGATAAAACTGAACCCCTGTCTTACAACATACACAAAAATCAACTCAAAATATATTAAAGACTTGAACATAAGACCCAAAACCCATAAAACTCCTAGAAGAAAACATAGGGGTAAGCACCTAGACATTGGTCTTGAAAAAGACTTTTTTGGATTTGAAAACAAAAGCGAAGGCAACGTAAGCAAAACAAAAAACAAACAAACAAACAAACAAAAACAAGTAGGCCCTGACGAGTGTAACTCCATTCACTGGGCAAGGCTAGAGGTTGCCGGTCAAACTCCCAGTTGGGCCCCATGCCTGGGTTACATTTTTGTTCTTAGTCAGGGCATATATGAGAGGCAATGTTTCTCTCTCACATTGATGTATCTCTTCCTCTCTCTTTCTTCCCTGTCTCTCTAATAATAAATAAAATCTTTTAAAAACAAGTGAAACTACATCAAAGTAACAGCTTCTTCACAGCAAAGGCAATCATCAACAACATGAAAAGACAACCTACATAGAGGAGGAAAATATTTGCAATTGATATATCAGTTAAAAGGTTAATATCCAAAATGCATATGAAACTAATAGAACTTAGCATAAGAAAAACAATTCAATATTTTTAAATGGGCAAAAGACCTGCATAGACATTTATCAAAGAGAACACATGAAAAGGTGTTCGACATCACTAATCATTAGGGAAATGCAAATCAAAACCACAGTGAAGTATCAGGTCACACTTGTCGGAATGGCTATCATCAAAAATAATTAAGAAATAACAATAGCTGGTGAAGATGTGAGGAAACGGATCCCTCATACACATGTTGGAGGGATTGTAAATTTATACAGCCACTATGGAAAACAGTATGATGAATCCTCAAAAAAGTTGAAAATAGAGCAGCCATGCAATATGGCAATACCACTTCTGGGTATTTATCCAAAGAAAACAAAAAACATTAAATCAAAACGATATATGTACCCCTATATTCATTGTAGCATTGTTTATAATAGCTAAGATCTGGAAGCATCATATGCTTTCTTTTCATCTATAGATGAATAAAGATAACATATATAATGGAATATTAATTATATATTGTATAATTATAGATAATGGAACATTGTCCAGCAATATTGGAATAAAAATGGATGAAATCTTGCCATCTGTGACAACATGGATGGAACTAGAGGACATTGAGTTGAGTGGAATAAGTCAGACAGAAAAAACGAATACCTTATGATTTCACTTACATGTGAAATTTAAACAAAACAAAATAAAAAATGAACAAACAAAACAAAAAAAGAATCAGACCCATAGATACAGAGAACAAGCTCTTGGTTGTCAAAGAGGAAAGGGATGGGAGGTGCAGGGGAAAATATTTTTTAAGGTGTTTAGTGAGAAATCTGAAGTTTTGGTACATTGTCTTCATTTGGGGAACTCATGGGAGAAATTATAAACTTAGTTGTAGCTTCAGAAAAAAAGGAAATACATAAACTTATTAGGAAGATAAGACTTCATGGTAGACCAGCAAAGAATAGAAGCCTAGAGATAAGTGGCAAATTTCCAAGTACAGATTAAGTGGTACTGCACTAGAAATAAGAAAAATTGGTTGGACTGAGTAATCAGAAAAAAAATTGTTCCTCAGAGTGATGAAGAAAGAGAGAGAGAACAAGAGAGAGACATACATGGGAGAAATCCTTCGGTTGCCTCCTGCATGCATCTACCTGCAACCTATGCATATGCCTTGACTGGGAATGCGACTTGCATCCCTTTGGTCTACAGGACAACAATCGAACCAATCCCTGAGACACACTGGCCATGACAGAATAATTTTTATATATCAAATAGAATCTACTGTAGTCTCTATAGAGAAATTTCTGTGTCTCCACTGACCTTTCAATAAACTTAGGTATATATTTACCATGTATTTCCAAAATCTCCAGAAGCTTATGGAGAGAAAATAAGTGAGGAAATGGTGTTTGCAACAATATTAAAAAGTTCCTGACAGTGTATGTATTTCAAACAGAATTTTCCTCAAGTTCTGCAGTTAATAGACTATTCCTTGTTAGAACAATCCATACAAGTCGCTGGACCATCTTCAGGTGGAAATGGAGAAGGCTCTTCTACTCTACACCGTGTTTGTAGCTGTCACATGTCGGGTTGCCAGGAAAAAAGTGGTGAGACAGGATTATTGTATAACACAGTTATTAGGAAGTGATCTTACACTCAATATTTATAGAAAGGAGGAAGAAAAAATAGAACTGGGCAAAAGAGGAAGCTAAGTATCACTGTGATCTGAGTTAGGGCCTCAGGCAACTCTATGGGAAGTTGTGAAACTGGAATGACCCTTTAAGGGTGTCTTGAATTAAAGAGATAAAGCAAACATTTTATACCCCATGTAGATTAGTCATGGAATATGGACTATGTCATAACTGGAGTGTGATCATGGAAGAGTAGCTTAAAAAAGGAAAAGAACAAAAAGGATGGTAGTACCAGAGTTAATGATCAAAGCATTTTTCCAAAACATACATATGTTTAGATTTTATTTAAATGAGGATAAAATAAATTCTCGATCCTATTGGGCATGACAGTGGAAGAAATTGGCCGATGTCAGATTTGATTCAAAATACTGTAGAACTATACATTCTTGTATTAAATGCTGTAGCCTTTGTGCAATAGAATTAAGATTGAGTCTCTTCCCCCATTCTGGTTAATTGAATACAATAATGAAGAATAATAAATGAACATACTATCTTATTGCCAGGACCTAAAGCTTTAATGACTTGTAGTAATGCTAATTCATTAAAGTAATTTTAGAAATCATATATGTGGTTTTATTTATAAAGGTTTCTGGTATACTTTAGTTTCCAGTGCTATCCCAGAAAACTTATTTATAAAATTTTAATTTTTATTCATGAGGTTTTAAGAAGATGAATCAACTCCAGAGTCTTTAAGGAATTTATGAAAAATGATTTTCTTCATCTCTTCCTCTAAAGTCTATCCTAAAATGTCTTTGAAGTCCTGAGCTTATTTCTCTATAAGTGTACCCATGCTGCAAGAAGGATGTACTTTGTCCCAGAAATTATTGCCCCATTTTAGATTTACTTTCTAAAAGTTGAAGTTGTCAGGGTAATTGGTGACAAAGCAGAAGTAGAGTAGAAGTTTTAGCCTCTCTTATTTTTGATATTCCTGTGGTCTTTGTCTCTAGGTCAGTGTAAGTTCCTACCAATATATCCTTTTGCTAAGCCTAAAGTTCAGAATGATCAGCCTGAGTTGCTGTTGGGACATCTTGGGAATATGAATGCCTTCCTGGGTAATAGCAAAAGGTCATTCTTTACCATCTGCCTAAAGACCTCCAAGTGGTCAGATGCTCAGCAATACTGAAAATGTGAGTAATCTTTGTGATAGAGGCATCTTTGGATCTATTAGTATATCTCTATGGGTTAACCTGTTATTTTTCATGATAAATGATCAGCAAATTAGTAAGTCATCTCAATGAAGGGGGTTCCTGGGTGCTCCGTGTGCTCTTAGGGGCATTGAGTATTGAGATTAAATCAGCACAGCTGGCTGACCTTGTTTACCTGTAATCTCCATGGCTTTCTCTGTGTTCTCTGTACTGTGTTAGAATGAAGTTAGAAGTTAGTATGCAAAGATAATTAGTTTCACTTCATTCTTACCCCCATTTAATTCAAGAGATTTTGTTTTAGTAACTACTAGGTATGAAGCTTTATGCTAGATGATGGGGCTAGAGAGAACCATGAAAATCTGCTAGTCCCTTCCAATGAGGAACTCCTATAGTAATTGTAAAGACTGGCTTTTAAACAAATACTGTGCTATGATGTAATTTCATTTATTAAGAGTGGTAGCTCTGGCTGTTGTAGCTCAGTGGATTGAGCATGGGCTGGAAAATGGTCGCCAGATTGATTCCCAGTCAGAGCACATGCCTGGGTTGAGGGCCACGTCCCCAGTAGGGGTTGCATGAGAAGCAACCATACATTGATATTTCTCTCCCTGTTTCTCCTTCCCTTCCCCTCTCTCTAAAAAAATAGATAAATGAAAATTTTTTTAAAAGATACATTTCTATGAGGTCATAGAGAAATTAGTAATAAATGCTATCTAGAAGAATTGGGGAAGGCATTAGAGGTAGAGGAAACATCATATGCAAAAGCAAAAAGGTATGAAAAAAACATGTCTTTGGAGAATAGAAAAATTCAGAGTGGTTGCAGTAAGGTACATGGTGAGCAATAGCAGTTGACTAAGTGGATTGGAACTTAACTGTGAAAGGACATGATACTTTTCCAATCTAAATGGCAAGTCATTGTAAGGTGTTTTTCATCAGTTTGTTTTTGCACATGGAACAGTGATTTTTTTTATTGCTGTTCAAGTATAGTTGTCTCCATTTGCATGCCAGCATGCTCCACCACCCCTGCCCCCAGCCTCCCACCCTGGAACCTATTCCCTTTGGCTTTGTCCATGTGTCCTTCATATGTGTTCCTTGATGACCCTTCTACTCTTTTCCCCCATTATACCTCTCCCTGCTTCTCTCTGGTTACTGTTAGTTTGCTCTTTATTTCAATGTCTCTGGTTATATTTTGCTTGCTTGTTTGTTTTGTTGTAAGTTTTTAAATGTAGGTAGTAGCAGGACCATGCTTCTGAAAGGTAATGAGCCCAGGTGGAGATTTGCATAGAAGATGGAGACCAGAGTTAGAAAAGTAAATTGTGTTCCTAGTAAATCTTAGTCCCAAATCTTGTTTTGTTTTGTTTCCCTCTGTAGATAAGTCATGTGTGAGTCCTAGAGAACTCCTTCATGCCTCTGTCCTAACACACAAGTATCAAGTTTGGCCAATAAATATTCTTATAAAGAAGGGTGAGTTGCAGGAGACATTTCCAGGGTACATGCGTTTTATAGCAGTTGTTTCAGCCAGAAGCCATCTATCTTCAAAAAGAGATCTGAGTAATTGCCACCTACCTTTCAAAATAGAGAAGCAAAAAGAGAATCATCTACCTCATCTGCTCTAGGGACTGCCTTTCAGGATTACCCGCTAGAGAGGTTGCCTAGAAGAGAAACTAGGTTGGGCTACCCTTCTTCCAATTTTAAATCTCCAGTGTAACTGACCAGCAGGCAAATTTTACTTGACTTTAGATTCTTTAATCTTTTGTATGAGTCTTTAGTCCATCACTGATACTTGTCATATGTGATATTACATCCTTTGTCATTCTTTCAGTGGACAGAGAACTAAGCTTTGCTGAAGTGTGCATCTAGCTGAGAGATGATCACTCATTTCTTTGTCTGTAGGGTTTTTTTAATTGACTTGAGAGAGAGGATGGTAGGGAGAGGGAGGAAAACACTGATTTGTTGTTCCACTTATTTATGTATTCATTGGTTGCTTCTTGTAAGTGCTGTGACTGGAGTTTGAACCCACAATCTGGGCATATTGGGATGACTCTCTAAAGAACCGCGCTACCTGGCCAGGGTTTTTGTCTTTCAGTATCAATTCATTGGTGACATATTTGCTGCATGTACAATATTATCTCAGATAATATTGTAAACTGGAATGAGGTCATGCCTTTATGTAAATGTGAGTAAAATGATCTCTTTATTTTACACCCTAGGTAAATCCTCCTGTATTCTTCTAGAGAGAAATGAGGCACCTACATATCAAAATTTGTACCCAGGAAAGTTACACATAGTTTGGAAAGTTCTGGCCACAAAGCTGTGGTTTATCTTCTTCCAATTCCCTTTGATTGCTTCCCCTTTGATGACAAGTTATTCCATGGTGAATAAGGGCTGAAGTCTAAAATACACCATGAGATTATACAGTACTAAGTTCACTCCATGCAAATATAGGTCATGCCAGGTGTTTCCTATAACCGTTTATCTGTATTCTGGTATTGGATCTAGTGACCATACTATAGTTTTTTGAGTTTTCATCAGGAAAGTTCAACGCATCTTTCTACCTTGCTACTTCCTATTAAGAAATATCTTTGAGGTAAGGATATGCATTTTGAACAAAAATTGATCAATTTTACACTGAATTGGTTAGACAAAATACCAAGAAGGTGTAATTTAAATGTCTTCTTTTCACACCTAACGCCCAAAAAGCCTGTCCTTGTGAGTCACCCATGCCATCTCCAATGCACACTTTTCTTTTTTTAGTATATTTTATTGATTATGTTATTACAGTTGTCCCATTCCCCCCTTCATTCCTCTCCACCATGCACTTCTCTTCCCACCCATATTCCCCCCCTTTAGTTCATGTCCATGAGTCATAAGTTTTTTAGCTTCTACATTCATTTCCCATACTATTCTTGCCTTCCCCCTATTTTCTCTCTACTATCTATGCTACTTATTCTCTGTACCTTTTCCCCCTCTTTCCTCCTCCCACTCCCCTGTTGCTAACCCTCCTTGTGATCTCCATTTCTACAGTTCTGTTCCTGTTCTATTGTCTGCTTAGTTTGCTTCTCTTTTAGGTGTGGTTGTTAACGTCTGTGAGTTTGCTGTCCTTTTACTGTTCGTATTTTTTATCTTCTTTTTCTTAGATGAGTCCCTTTAACATTTCATATAATGAGGGCTTGGTGATGATGAACTCCTTTAACTTGACCTTATCTGACAAGCACTTTATCTGCCCTTCCATTCTAAATGAAAGCTTTGCTGGATAGAGCAATCTTGGATGTAAGTCCTTGCCTTTCATGACTTGGAATCTTCTTTCCAGCCCCTTCTTGCCTGGAAGGTCTCTTTTGAGAAATCAGCTGACT
>PVKU01011606.1:0-41917 GCA_004027475.1 Anoura caudifer | reverse complement strand
AAAAAAAAAAAAAAAAGAAAAGAAAAACACAGAGGAAACCAATAGTGATGGGAGGAAAACTGGGACTCAAATCAATGGAGTGGACCAGAGGGAAGAAAGAAACAACCAAACAAAAAACGAGGAAGAAACAAGAATTCAAAAAAAAATGAGAGGCTTAGGAACCTCCAGAACATCTTTAAACATTCCAATGTGGGGGTACCAAAAGGGGAAGAGGAAGAGCAACAAGTGGAAAACTTATTTGAACAAATAATAAAGGAGAACTTCCCCAATCTGGCAAAGGAAATAGACTTCCAGGAAGTCCAGGAAGCTCAGAGAGTCCCAAAGAAGGTAGATCCAAGGAGGAACACACCAAGGCACATCATAATTACATTAGCCAAGATTAAAATGAAAAAGAGAGTCCTAGAAGCAGCAAGGGATAAGGGGACAGTCACCTACAAAGGAGTTCCTATCAGACTGTCAGCTGATTTCTCAAGAGACCTTCCAGGCAAGAAGGGGCTAGAAAAAAGTATTCCAAGTCATAAAAGTCAAGGACCTACATCCAAGATTGCTCTATCCAGCAAAGCTTTCATTTAGAATGGAAGGGCAGATAAAGTGCTTCTCAGATAAGGTAAAGTTCAAGGAGTTCATCATCACCAAGCCCTTATTATATTAAATGTTAATGGGACTTATCTAAGAAAAAGAAGATAAAACATAGGACAGTAAAAAGACAGCAAACTCACAGATATTAACCACCACACCTAAAACAAAAGCAAACTAAGCAAACAAGTAGAACAGGAGCAGAAACACAGAAATGGAGATTACATGGAGGGTTAAGCAACAGGGGAGGGGGAGAGAGGGGGAAAAGGTACAGAGAATAAGTAGCATAAGTGGTACAAAATAGACAGAGGGAGGGCAAGAATAGTGTGGGAAAAGTAGAAGCTAAAGAACTTACGACACATGGACATGAACTAAAGGGAGGAATGTGGGTGGGAGGGGGTGTGCAGGGTGGAGGGGAATGATGGGGGAGAAATGGGACAACTGTAATAGCATAATCAATAAAATATAATTTAAAAAATCTTTATGTGAAAGAGAGTTAAAAACAAATAAAAAGAATGCGGGAAAAACAGTCTGAGACTGAAAACAAAAAAAAAACCCTTGCAAAAAAGACCTATTATGGCTTCAATGTTTGCATCTCTCCAAATTTATAGGTTGAAGTCCTAATACCCACTGCATTGGAAATTGAAGATGGGGCCTTTGGGTTGTAATGCGGGTTAGATTAGGTCATGAGGGTGGGGCTTCACAATGGGTTGGTTTCCTTCCGAGACAGCAGAGATACTGCTCTCTCACTATGCATGCATATAAAGAAGGCATCCTGTAAGCACACAGCAAGGTGGCAGAATGAAGCCTACCTTGTTGGCCTTTTGATCTTGGACTTCTGTACCTCCAGAACTGTGAGGAATACATTTATTTTATTTAAACCATTTGGCCTGAACTGACCAAGAAAAAACTCTTAAAATACTTCAAGAAAGATACTGAATTTGTGGAATAAGAACAGAAGGCTATAAGGGAGACCAGAAAACAAGAATGACCTTTTGGAAATTAAAAATGTGATACTTGAGCCCCAGCTGGTGTGGTTCAATGGACTGAGTGCCAGCCTGCGAACCAAAGGTCACCAGTTCAATTCCCAGTCAGGGCACGTGCCTGGGTTGCAGACCAGGTATCCAGTTCGGGGTGTGCAAGGCAACCGATCTATGTATCTCTCATACATCCATGTTTCCCTCTCTTTCTGCCTCTCTTCCACTCTGTAAAATCTTTTTAAAAATGTGATACTTGACATTATGTTAATGGAAGATCAATGCTGGAATTCCAGAAGAAAAGACGGGGGGAGGGGGGAAATGTGGCAATTATTATAGAAATAATACAAGAATTTCCCAGAAATGAAGGAAATAAGTCTGACTAAGAGAGCCTGCCAACTGCCCAAAGCTAATTAAAACACACACCTTCACCAAGGTATTCCATGAATATTTCAGAAGAAAATCTCCTGAAGCAGAAATGGTTACATACAAAGGTGTACTCAGAAATGGCAGATTAAAAGACAATGAAACAGTGGCATCAAAATTCTCAAGGAAAATGATTTCCAACCTGAAATCCTGTAGTATGTCAGTTTAAACATAAGCTATTTTCAGACATGCAAGTTTTGGGAAATCTTACCTCTATGAACCTTTTCTCAGAAAGCTAGTCAAAAATGTTCTTCTCTAAAATGAAGGAATAAACAAAGCAATTAGATATGGTGTTCAGCAAACAAAGACTCTAACTCAGGAGAAAAGTGGAGTTTGAGATGCCAAGGGGCAGGCGGCCTGCAAAGCAGCAGTCCAGACCACAGTCCCAGGCAAGTTCTAGGAAAGGAGGTTCATTATCTGAGATGGTATAGAAAGTAAGTTTTCAGAGGGCTTTTGGAATTTTGTGGTGATTTTGAGAAAACTCAGTGATAGGAACATAGAAATTTTCAAAGGAAACAAAAAGAGAAGAAAATTAATAACAGGAAAAGCAAAGAATTGTAAGAAATGACATATAACCATAATTTGACTCAAATGAGCAACACTCCCACATAGTCATGAGGTAAAAAACTGTCTACGAACTGAATAAAAAAACTGCCAACTCTCTTAACTGGGAGATTAAAGGGATCTAGGTATGGGAGAATGGGAGGGTAATGATAGCACCCAAATTCCTAACTGTCGTAACAGGGAGTCACTAAAATAAAATTTAGAAACATCAAGAAATACCTGCATAAATACATAATTTAGAAAGGTGAAGATCAATGCATGCTAGAAACACCTCGGAATTAAAAACAGATGCTTTTAAGGAGCAGGATTTGGTAGCGGGAAGTTTAAAGCTGGGATGTCACACTGTTCATTACAAGTACTTTAAGATTAGTATTAGTTTTTAATCTATGTACATTACTTGGTTAAAAATCTAAAATAACTAGACCTAAAAAAAAAGTCTTTTCCTTTCATTGCTCTACTCTTCCTGCTCTTTAAGAAATAAAACTTGTTAAATAATTTAGCATAAAGTAATTTCTTAATTTAAAATGCCACAAATATCAAAGTAAAGCATGCATGAAGCTCATACAAATGTTTTACAAAATCAATCTTTTTTTAAAAAAGATTTTATTTATTTATCTTTTAGAGGGGAAGGGAAGGAGACAGGGAGAGAAATATCAGTGTGTGGTTGCCTCTCATGCGTCCCTTGCAGGGAAGTGGCCTGCAACCCAGGCATGTGCCCTGACTGGGAATCGAACTGCTATCCTTTGGTTCGCAGGCCCGCGCTCAATCCACTGAGCTACACCAGCCAGGGCACAAAATCAATCTTTCACAGGCATTTTTGTAACTTCTTAGGCAAATATTTTAAGTATTTGCTATAATACTAAAAATACAAATATAAAAGCACTAAATAGCTTCACAACACATGCATTTTAAGTAGTCATTGCTGATGCCCCTAACACCATGCTAAAAAAAAAATATGTAATTTTGGTTTTTGATAGTGAAACTACACTGCAACTCTGTCAGGGTATCCAACACTGGAACTTAAACATGTATAATGAAGTGATGCCTTAACGTATTGCACTTCTAAAGTTTTCTTGGTGCATTTAACACAGAAATGCTAGTAAGGTGCTTATTACTTCAGACAGGTAAGTGTTAGAATTTCAGGCCAAATTACTGGAGGTATCAAAAGTCAGAAGTGGTTTCCTGGGTCTGACAGCCAGAACATTTCTAAGAATTTTACTCAGAACCTGGTTTGGAAGGGGGAAGGCTCATGCTTACCACCCCTAAATTTCTGGATACCTTTCTAATTTGGGCTTTGTAATACATTCAAAATAGTGCCATGAGATGTTTAAAAAACATTTATCCTTAAAAATATTACAATGTTGTTTGAAAACTTATTACACTTAACTCTTTTAAGGTATTCTAACTTAAAGAAGTTTAGGAAAGGGAAAAATGAACATAAAAAAGTTTATTTCTAGCCCTGAAAGAACAAAGTTATTGAACAAAGTCATCAAATACAGCAGTTAATGTCAATGTAACAATTAAATAATTAAAAGGGATTAAATTAAAAATAAGTCAATATAAAATTTGAAGACAAAAGCTGCTTTCACTTAATTACATTTCTATCTACCAACATCAAAAAACAAACCCCCCCCAAAATAAAACATATCCCTACTAAAAATGTTCAATTCCAAATATTCTCTGCTTCTCTTAATACAGAATGAAAATTTGCGTGACACATTTTCTTTCTCCTTCTCATTTGGCAACATTCCAGAATGGTGAGTGAGAAAGACTTCAGTTCTCTCAAGGTCAGGCCAGTGTTGGATTCTCTTTTGTAATTCCCACAGTACCTACCGCAGAGTCTTTGCTGAAGTGGTCAACAAATATGTTGAGAAAAAAAGTGTTTGTGTATATTTTTCCTTTCTTATACACATGCATAAACATGTACTGTGAAAAAATGGATTTGGATTGTTTATCTGTTGTGGGAGTAATGAAGACATTTTTTTTTTTAAATTACTATGAAAATCCACTATAAAAAAACAAAACCAAAATGAGCACTAATCTGGATTTTGGCTCTATTTTAGAACTGATTTTTTGACATATCACTAGATATGGATCTCAGTATATTTAAAATATTTAAGATTAAAAAACTGATGCAAATTCTTTAAGTACTCATAATTTTTATTTCTAATGATAGCTACTGCTTGATCAGATCTAGACTTATTCTGGCTAGAATACAGTATATTTAAACAAACATATTTACGTGAGCCCTTAAAGAAATACTCATAGGTAGTTTTAAATTGCTTATTAAAGGCACAGGTTCATTTAGGGCTGGTGGAAACTAGATAAGCAGCTTAATATTTATAAATGAAAGGGAAGAGAATTATGTGCCAGGCATTCAACACATGAAGAGAGAGTTGTGTTAGCCTTAGTTTCTGATGCTAACACAATCACTCTACTTGTTTACAATTCCAGGTAGGATAAAATATTCAATATTTTTATGGTTTCCCGGTTTTAACAGTCCCTAACAGCAGCAAAAGGAACAAAAGGAGAAGGAAAATTTAAGACTGCTAGAGTCTAAAATATAATAAATAAGTACTATAGTAATACTGTCCTAATAATACAAGAGGACTAAGGTAACTTTTAGATTTCAATGGGAATTTTCATTCTAAAGTGATGACAAAAAGGGTAAATACAAAAAGCAGTTATTTAAAAAACATGAATCTTGATTCAGATATAATTTCTCTTTCAACAAGATCTAAGCATTTTAATTTAAAATTAACTAATATAGCACAATTCTGTACTGCTTTTAAGGTTATTGTGTTTAAAAATGACACATTTCAGAACCAAAGTATATTTCTATCACAAGTTAGTTTATCCAATTAAGTAAAGAATAAACCACAGTGTAGTTCCCTTAACCTAGGAGTCAGGTTTTAATGACAAAGTCCGTTGCCAGCAATGGACATGCAGGTAACCATCCAAAGTTGTAAATACAAACCCCAAACTGCTTCTATAAACTGGAAAGACCTTTGTTGAGTTGCCAACAAATGGGACATTGGCACTGAGTTCAATGAACATGGCCTTTGTGACTCATGCATGAGGCATCAGCTAGAGTGGTCATGACCATCAGTCTCATCATCTAGTTGGTTTTCACTGGTAGCATCTTCTTCACCGTAATTCATCCAGAAAATTATTTACAAAGAATGTTCAAATCTGGAATTCAAAGAGGCAATGTGGCTTTCCACCAGAAATAAAAACCACCTTGTTCCTGTAATTCAGTAATAGCTATAGAGGCCAATATAATCCAGAGAAACATGAAATCAAGAATCAAATTGAAAAAAGAGACCATTAAGTGCTGCAGATAAAAGTTTCATTAATTCTTTTACTCATTTCTGTGAAAAACTTCCTGCATTATCAATAAAAAACCAGCCATTTCTATTGTTATACCTTATCTTATACACAGATGACTGGAATGATAAGAAATAAAACTTTATCAGTCCCCCGCCCATTGTAGTCCAAAACATCACAATTGTTTTTATTCATGATCTGTACTATTACAGGATGGCAAGCAGGCATGAAATTAATAGGAGAATGGTGGGAACATTCCTATGTTCCAAAACCAATCCATAGATTTTTCTCTTATGTGGCTCTTGGCATGTCAGAAAGGACAATACTGCATCCAAATACAAAACAATAAAGAAATAAGGAGAGACAAAAAGGAGGGGAAGAGACCAGAAGTGGGGGTGTAAGTGGGGGGAGGGGAGACTCTAATAATTAATGCTATAGGTCACAGACCTTTTTAAATCTTTAAAATAAAAAAAAATATATTGCTATCAACAAGGACATTTCATTTTTCTTCCTTTCTCCGGTTTTGTTCCTAAACATTATTTATTTATTTGGAAAAAATATAAAGTAACTCAACATCTCAAATGAGCTATGAATTTATCAAGAACTACTGTCAGTTCTCAGTAAAACATTGGTAATGGTTTAGGTACAATGTTTTTAACAAATCTCTACAGTTTACTGGTCAGCAGCTGCATCTCCATGTAACTGACAAGTCTCTTTCACGAATACAATCTCATCCAATTATCTGAGAGCTCAACAAGGTTCAAGCCTTTTTCACTTTGTCTCTACTAGCTCCAAATATTTTCTCCTTTAAACGGAAAAAGTTAATTCTGAAAATTCAATGGTTATTATATTATTTACTATGGTGGGGGGGAAGTAGGGTGAGCGAGGGTTAATTAAAAAACAAACTAAAATTACAACATATACAGAAACTTATTTCCAAAATGATGGGGGGAAAAGGGGAAGAGGAAAGTAGGGACACTAACAAAAGTTGGAAGAAGAAATCCTGAAGCCAAATCTGAAGCGGAAACAGTCAAAAAGAAAACAAAATTATAAAGGTGTACAATCAATGGGATTCTTTTTCTGTCTTCAATGATTTAGTTATAAATATAGATTATTAGTCTTCTCTTTATACATGTAACAAATGCCAAGCACTTCACTACCACGATATTTCTAAAATTGACTTTCACATTTGTTAAAAAAGGTAAAAATCACATACTTTTCTTCCCTTCCCCCAGTTCAAATTCTGACCTGAAATATTACAACGGCTGGTTCTAAATTCTATACAAAGTTAAATCATATTAATCTCCTTTGCCAATATAAGGAGCTACATAATTTCTATCAAACTTGCCTCAAATTTAGGCCTAAGAAAAATTTCTCAAAGCAACTCAAAAGGAGCAATTCAAGAAAAAAGAAAGCTACAAAGAGAGAAAAGAAGACCAGCAGATGAGACAAATAACTGAAAAACTCGAATCTACCATTCAAGTACTGAAAATACCCCAAAAGGGACAATGAATGGAATCTATTACAATGAAGTCAGCAAAATAAAATGCAAATCTCAAGCATGATAAGTGGCCCTTGATGGGCTGTCTGCTGAAAGAAGGCTAGTGATTCATTCCACAATTCCTTTTGGACCCTAAAGAAGGGATTCAATAGAAGGTTGTCATTCTGTTTTGCAATTTTCTCTTGGTTGTCTTCAGGAAGTAGTTGTTTGCTTTTTTCCTCCATGTTGTGCAGGCCATTTCCTTAAAACCCGAAAGAGTAATAATTTCATATATTAAAATACTTCTTTTAGAAAATGGAAAAGGAACATGAGGCCATGGCAACGATGTTAACGATTACTCTTCATTGCTTCTTTAGCTGCCATAATCAGTGGTGTCAAGCTAGATAATGGTTTGGCCAGTTTCAGGAAAGGATGCTGCCAGAAAGGAAAGAAAAATAAATTTATAAATGTCACCAATTTAGAAGCTAAATATTCCCTTTCAATTAAAGCACCAAAGATTTTAAAGGGCCATGGTTTATTTATAAACATGTATTTCAATACTTGCATAAAATTGGCATAACCAATATATAGCTTCCTTTATAAAATGTCAGTTAAATGACCCAAATACCCATGCCAGAAATGAACTGATCCGAGAACTGATAATATGCAAAAATTCACATACTTATTATAATATGATGTGTATGTTAGTCCCAGCAAATGAAATCCTAAAGTGTGGCAACTGCCATGCTTCTGTTGATGAATGAGCATTGAAATGTAACTGATAACCCTATGTAAACTTTCTGTTGGTTACTCAAAAAAGTCAAATTTTTTCCAAAAATAGTATCATTTCCAAATTCACCTGTAACAATTCTTTGGCCGAACCCCTTTTCTCCACATCCATCTCCAAACATCGATTTAAGAAATCCCGAAATATTGGCGAAAGTTTCTCTGGGTTCTGAAGTTCTGGAGTTCCGTTAGTCGCTATCAGGTACAAAGCCTTTAAAAAAGAACACCTGTTACATAATTCAGGTAGCAGCACAGCGAGAAAGCGCTTTGTAATGCTCATGGCCCTTTCACTTCAGTAAAGACAGTCCCCAAGAACACTAGCATGAGGCCAGGATTCTTTCTACCCATCTGAGGTACATGTTTTTTCCTTTGTTTTAGATGTTACATTTCCCTAACTTCCTTCTCAAAAATTAGCTTCATCTTTTTTTTTTGGTGGGTGGGGGCAGGGGTGGAAGGTAGAGGTTATATGTAAGAAATACATAATGATAAAAGAACTGTAATATGTAAAGAATAAAGAAAATGACCACAATCCCACCATTAACGTATATAATAGCATCCCCTATACCTTTCTCAAGCTTTTTTCAAGTCACACCACATTTCAAAACAATGTAATTTATTAAAACTGTTAAAAAAAACTAGTTATATCTATGTAGCTAGAGATGAAGAGGCAGAACACAGAGGATTTTTGGGACAGTGGATACACTGTATACTATAATGCGGGACACATGTTATTCATTACACATTTGTCCAAACCCACAGAATGTACACTACCCCAAGCAGGAACCTTAATGTAAACTGTGGACTCCAAGTGATGATGATGTGTCAGTGCAGGTTCACCAACTGTTAAGAAACGTAAGCTCTGGTGAGGGATGTCGACAATGAGGCTATGCATGTGTCGTGGAGCTGGGTGTATAGGAAATCTGTGCCTTCCCATCAATTTCGCTGTAAACTGAAAATTCCTCTTAAAGAAAGTTTAAAGAAAAGACCCAAAATCCAAAACTAGCTATATCCCCAGCTTCATCATCACTAACAACTGATTAAAGCTAGAAAATTATTTTAATGGTTGAACTGACTCGTGTCTTTAATTATATGAATGTTTCATAATTTAATCAATCACCTCTGGAAAATCCTTGTATTCTCTATGTACTATTCTGATTATTTTCTTTAAATTTCTAGAAATGGAATTTAAAAAATTTAATAAACTATCTTTTAGAAGTTTTAGATTTATAAAAAAATTGAGTAAATAATAGAGTTCTGGACCTCCAGCCAAGATGGAGGCTTAGGTGGACACACTGTGCCTACTCACACAACCAAAATTAAGGACAAAAGAGATTTAGAAACAAGAAAACAACCAGAACTTAACAGAAAATTGAACTATACAGAAGTCCGACAACCATTCATCCAGACTGGTAAGAGGGGCGGAGTCTTGGCAGGAAAAAGCAGAGGTTGGCGGACCAGGGCCCCCAGTAGCCCCAGGAATGCAGGCAGCAGCTAGCAGACCCCAGGTGCACAGGCAGCAGCTAGCGGACCCTGGGTGCAGAGTGACAACAAGCAGACCCAGTGAGGCTGCACAAAGCAGCTGGCTGACCAGGTGGTCCCACATTCGTGTGCAGATAATCCAGGTGAAAATGGGGAGGGAGACAGACCTTGCAACCCAGAGCCCCAGCGACAAGAGACTCCCAGCCTCACAGGAGAGTTCGCTGGAGAGATCCACAGGGTCCTAGAATGTACACAAGCCCACCCACATGGAAATCAGCACCAGAAGGGCCCAATTTGCTTGTGGAAAGTGGTGGAAGGGACTGGAATATGAGAGAGAGTGGAGCACGCACCATTGTTCCCTCTCTGACCCTGCCCCCACATACAGGGTCACAACCCAGCAACTGGGTTGCCCCGCCCTGGTGAACACCTTAAGGCTTGGCCTCTCACTAAGTAACAGGTGTGACCAGACCAAAAAACCAAACAAACCCCCTGCCCCCCAAAATGGCTCAAACAGGAAAACAGATCAAAGCCCCAGAGCCAATTCATCTAAGCAACCAAGAGATAGCCAACCTATCAGATGCACAGTTCAAAGTGCTGGTGATCAGGAGGCTCACAGAACTGGTTGATTTTGGTCACAAATAAGATGAAAAATGAAGGCTACACTATGTGAAATGAAGGAAAGTGAACAGGGAACCAATAGTGGTGGGAGGAAAACTGGGACTCAAATCAATGGAGTGGACCAGAAGGAAGAAAGAAACAACCAAACAGAAAAGAATGAAGAAACAAGAATTCAAAAAAATGAGGCGGCGCTTCGGAACCTCCAGGACATCTTTAAGCATCCCAACATCTGAATTATAGGGGTATCAGAAGGGGAAGAGGAAGAGCAACAAGTGGAAAACTTGTCATGAAAGTCAAGAACCTACATCCAAGATTGCTCTATCCAGTGAAGCTTTCATTTAAAACGGAAGGGAAGATGAAGTGCTTTTCAGATAAGGTCAAGTTAAAGGAGTTCATCATCACCAAGCCCTTATTCTGTGAAATGTTAACGGGACTTATCTAAGAAAAAGAAGATAAAAATATGACAGTAAAAAGACAGCAAACTCACAGATATTAATAACCACACCTAAAACAAAAAGAAAAACAATGAGCAAACAACTAGAACAGGAACAGAACCACAGAAATGGAGATCACATGGAAGGTTTAGCAACAGGGGAGTGGGAGGAGGAGAGAGGGGGAAAAGGTACAGAGAATAAGTAGCACAGACAGTGGGTAGACAGCTTATGACACATGGACATGAACTGGGGGGAATGTGGGTGGGAAGGGGTGTGCAGGGTGGAGGGGAATGAAGGGGGGAATGGGACAACTGTAATAGCATAATCAATAAAATATATTAAAAAAAGAAGTTAGAAAAAAAAGAGTTCCCATATCCTACCCTACCCCCTTAATATCCTACATTAGCATATATTGGGGCTCACTCCTTGTGCTGTATAGTTTTGTGGGTTTTGACAAATGCATACTGTCATGTAACCACCATTTCAGTATCACAAAGAGTAATTTCCCTGCCCCCAAAATCCCATGCTCCCCTTATTCATCATCCCTAAACCCTTAAGCCCCTGGAAACCACTGATCTTTTTCACTCTCTATAGTTGGAACCATAGAGTACATGTAGCCTTTTGAAACTGGATTCATTCACTAAGCAATATGCATGTAAGGTTTTTCAAATTCTGTGGTTTCATAGCTCATTTCTTTTTATCTTTTTAATATTATGGAACAACATTCCATTGTATGGATGTATCACTGTCTACCTATTCATTTTTTATACAGTGTATTTATACATTTCACAAATTGGCTGTTTCCAGTTTTGAGTAATTATGAATAAAGACATAAATATTTGTGCATAATTTTTTTGCATGGATCTAAGTTGTCAACTCATTTGGATAAATAATAAGGGACATGATTCTGGGTCATATATTAAGAGCATGTTTAATTTTCTAGGAAACTGTCAAATTGCATTCCAAAGTGACCCCTACCATTTTGCATTCCCACCAGCAACGAATGAGAGTCCTGTAGCTCCTGCTCCTTACTAGAATTTGGTATCATCAGTTTTTTGGATTTTAGGCCATTCTAATAGGTGTGTAGTAGTATCTCTTTGTTGTTTTACTTTTTAAAAGATTTCATTTATTTTTAGAGAGAGGGGAAAGGAGGGAGAAAGGGAGGGAGAGAAACACCGATATGCAAGAGAAACATTGATCGGTAGCCTCTCTGCATGCCCCCCCTAACTGGGGCCCTGGCCTGCAACCCAGGCATATGCCCTGACAAGGGTTCCAACTGGTGACTTTTTGCTTTGCTGAATGACCCAACCCAGAGCCACACCAGTTATGGCTCTCTTTGATCTTTTAATTTAGCAGTTCTCTAACAACATAATGTTGAACATCTTTTCCTAAGCTTATCTGGTATCTGTGTATTTTCTCTGGTGAGTTGTATGCAGATCTTTTGTCCATTTAAAAACTTTTTTACCCATGACACTTTTATTCAGTCTAATTATTATGTGTACAATGTAAATTAATCTCCACTTCATGTTTTGTTAAAATCTTTTGTCCATTTTAAAACTGAGTTGTTTCCTTGCTGTTGAGTTTTGAGAATTCTTTGTATGTCTGGATAACAGTCCCATATCAAACAGGTGTTTTGCTAATATTTTCTTTCAGCCTGTGACTTTTTTTATTCTCTTAATAGCATCTTTCTCAGAGAAGGTGATTTTAACTTTAACAAAGACAAATTTATTTTTTCATGGATCATACTTTTGATGTTCTATCTAAAAAAATCAGCAAACCCAAGTTCACCTGGAATTTCTGCTGAGTTATTTAAAGTTTCTGCTATCTTGCCCTGACTGGTGTGGCTCAGCTGGTTGGGCAATGCTCTGCAAAGTGTAAGTTCACTGGTTTGATTCCCAGTCAGGGCACATGCTTAGGTTGTGAGTTTGGTACCAGGTGGGGGTGACTGCAAGAGGCAACTAATCCATGCTTCTCTCCCTCTCTTTCTCTCTCCCTTGTTCTCTCTAAAAGTAAATAAATAAAATCTTTAAAAAAAGTTTTTGCCATCAAAAAAGGATACAAACTGACATGAACCATCAGTACCTGATTGTGCCCATTTCCTTGTCAGTTAATTCATTCTTCTTTACAAGACATTTCTCCCAAAATTTTCATTCTAAGAAATTATCCCTGAGATATCAATTAATTTCAAGTTAAGATCACAAAACTATTGTGAGCCTCAATACGTTCATCAGAAGGGATTAGTAGGGAACTCCATAAAAACAAATACTCAACCAAATACTCAACAACCTCTTCTCTACTTTGGGATAAATCTTATTACACTCTATCTTCATTTATGTTTGTGATTATAAGCAACCCATCACTCCCAATCATTTCCTCAGCTTCTCCACTGTAACGCCTACGTGACTCTGCACATTCTCCTTTCTAGCCTTAATTTTTTCATACCTGCTCCCTCTCCTTCTCAAACATCCTCCTTAATTTATTGAGTGAGGCCTGGCTCTCCCCCGAGGAATGTAATTCTTCTGCAGCACTCTCCAGTGGTAGCTTTTCCTCTCCCACACCTTTGCATGGCTCTGGAGACCAGTGTTCTTTTGAGGTCTCTGTTTCCCTCCTTTATAGCTCCTGGGCTTTTGAACTCCCATTTACCTTTCCTTGCTTCACATGTCTACCAAATACCGTTATCATCTCTAACATTATTCATAATTCATGGTGATTTCAACAGTTATAAAGAAGCTTGTTACGATTCCTGATTTCTTCTCTGATGCTCTTTTTAGCCTACCTCAGCCACATACACCCATGTCCAGGTCCTATACCTTATCAGTACCAATAATTGCAACTCTTAGATCTCAGTTGTACTCCCTCTCTTATCTTTTCTTTTCACTCCTAATACCCTAAAGCCAGTGATCCCTTGACTCCGCTGGACCTGAATTAATCTTACTGGTCTTCCAGTGTTCATCATTCTTTTCACATAATCATTTCTTTGACCCTCCTGCACTTCACAGCATTCAGTGGTTGAAACTCTGCCTACACCTTGCCTGTACCTACGCAGCTAAGTATGGTGAAAGAGAAAAATATATCCCTCTTGACTGGCATCATTAACCTCATGCCCCTAGCATCTCCAACATGCATACCAGATTTCTTTCACTCTCCCACTCTCCTTTCTGTTCTTGCGACACTTCTGTGGGCTCCCCTTGACTGTTACAATTTCTAAAACTTTGCTTTCCTTTTGATGACCTGATAGTTTGAATGGGTACTGATCAGTTATTGCAGGATGCCCTTCTATTGGAATTTGATATTTTCCTCATGCTTAGACAGAGATTATGGTTTTTGAGGAGGAAGATCACAGAATCAGAGTGCCATTTTCACTGCAACCTATCAAAGGTGCATCCTACCAACATGATTTAGGACTGTTCATGTTCACCTCGTCACTTAGTTGTTAATTTTTTGTGTTTTAAAAAAGTTTTATCACCCTGGCTGGTGTGGTTCAATGGATTGAGTGCAGGCTTGAGAACCAAAGGGTCACTGGTTCTATTCTTGATTGGGGCATATGCCTGGGTTGCAGCTGGGCCCCCAGTTGGGGGTGTTTGGGAGGCAACTGCTCTCCTCCTTTCTCCCTCCCTTCCCCTCTCTCTAAAAGTAAATAAATAAAAGCTACTTAAAAAATTTTTAAGGATATTTATATAAAAAAATCCTATATATTTTACCAATTTAGTTACTATCTCTAGCGTTCTTACTTTTTTTCATATGAAACCATATTACCATTTTCTATTTGAGAAACTTCCTTTAATATTTCTTGTAGTGTAGATCTGCTGGTGATAAATTCTTTCAACATTTGTATGTTTGAAAAAAATCTTTGTTTCACCTTAGTTTTTAAAAGGTATTTGTTGGATGTACAATTCCTGGTTGATGTTTTTTTTTTTTTCAAAATTTTGTTGCACACATATTAGAATTTGTCTTGCAGGTCACTGATGCCATTTCATTTTTTAAAAAGATTTTATTTATTTTTAGAGAGGAGAAGGGAGGGAGAAAGAGAGGGAAACATCAATGTGCGGTTGCCTCTTGAGTGGCAACCAGGTCCCCTACTGGGGACCTGGTCTGCAACCCAGGCATGTGCCCTGACTGGGAATTGAACCGGAGACCCATTGGTTCGCAGGCTAGCACTCAGTACACTGGGCCACACCAGCCAGGGCAGATTTCACTGCATTTTTAATGAAGGGGGACAGAAGTAAAGATAATACATTAGGACAATTCAAAGAGCCCACTTTTAGGCTTCTTCCATTTCTTATCTAAGAACTTAGATATTTATAAAGATTTATTGCTTGGAGCAAAACCTTTATTCCATAATTATTTTAGCTATTATTTCATTACTCTAAGTTTGTTCTCTACAAGATTTTTAAAAATATTTACTTAAGCATGTATTTTAGAGAGAAGTAAAGGGAGGGATGAAGAGAGGGAGAAAGACATCAATGTGAAAGAGAAACATCAATTGGTTGCCTTTCATATGCACCCCAATTGGGGACCACACCTACAACCTAGGAATCAAACTGGTGTTTTTCTGCTTTGTGGGATGATACCCGACCAGCCACACTAGTCAGGGCCCTCTAGAAGAGGGTCATTTTTGTGACTGTTTAGTTCACAGGCTGGTGCTCAATCCACTGAGCCACACCATACAGGGTATCTATTTTACTTTATTTTTTAAACTTCATTTCTGTCCCTACGTTTCCTTTGGACAGTTTCTATTACTATGTCCATGATTATTATTAAATCATCAATCATTTTTCCTGTACTGTATAATCTGTCACATATCCAATCTCACATTATAGTTTATAAATTTAATTTTTTGTAAATTTAATTTTTAAGAATGTACATTCTAAATGTTACTACTTAACACCTGGGATGCAGTTATATAATTGTTTTCATGTCCTTGTGTGCTAATGCTTTTATCTGCATCAGTTCTGGGTAAGTTTTTCTTCTCATTATAGGCTGCAATTTTCCTGATCTTTTGCCTGCCTGGTAAACTCTGACTGGATATTTGGGTTCTGTACATACCTGTAGTCTTATAAATATTCTTGAGCTTTGTTTTGGGACACAGTTACTTTGGAACTTTAAAACAGATCCTTTTGGGTCTTATTTTTTAAGATTTTAGGTGGGACCTAACAAATCTGTTAGATTAACATTTGTGAGACTACAGCAGCATACAGTCTAGGAGTAATTATTTCCTATCACTCAGACAAGACTCTTAAGTCCTCTACTCAATATCCTGTCAATCACAAGGTTCTCCACTAGGGCTGACAGAGACAGACACTATTCCCAGCCCTGTGTGAGCAGCAGACACCATTTTCTCCAATCTTAGCAGATGGATATATCCTGGCCCTGGGTAGATTCTTCACACAGGTATACCAATCTCTGTTGAATGCCCAATGGGGATTTTCCACAAATCCTGAGTCTTGTCTCTGCAAAGGTTTCTCCACTCCTGCATTCTGTGTCTTGTGAACTCCAGCTGCCTGGGTCTCCCCAGACTCTCACATCCACAGCCTCAACTCAGGTAGTCCTTGAGCCCCACCTGGATTGTCCCTCCCTGTGCATGGCCTAGAAACTCTCAAGACATTAAGCTGTAGCAATTGTAGGACTCACCTCATGCCTTTCCTGTTTTTAGAGGTCACTATTCTTCATAGTCTGATCTCCAAGTATCTTGAAAACCACTGTTTCATATATTCCAATAGAAGGTTAATCTGGTCCCTGTTATTCCATCTTGACAGGAAGCAGAAGTTCCTGTTTGCCAAGTTTCCACCAATTACATACACAGTGCCAACTCTAATGCTCAAGTTTCAGTTTTCATCTTACTTAACTGTAGTTTCTGACAAACTGATATTTCCATCACTTTGTGGATGTAGATTCCAGGGCATATGTTTATTTGGTTTTATCTATCTCTCTGGCCATACCTTCTCAGTATCCTAGTCTGACACATAACTCTTAGTTATGGAATGTCTCAGGGTGTAAGGTGAATCTCCTCTATGGTCTGTCCATGCCCACTGGACCTGGTGATCCTATGTAGACTCATAGCTTTATAATAAGTCTCAATTTTATGTCTCTAGCCTGGATCCCAGACTTGCATACCCAACAGCCTATTCAACATACCCACTTGGATGTCTTCATAGGCATCTATCTCAACAAGTCTAAAACATGTTAACATGTTATCTCCTGATCTCCCACCTGCCACCCCATCCACCCCCCACTCTACGTGTATGTTCCCCATTTCAGTTCAGGTGAACTGAGTTCAACTTTATCTTTTTCAGTTGCTTAGGTCTAACTCTTGTGGCCATCTCTCTCTCACCCATGTAGGTTCTCCTTTTAAAATACATCCAGAATCCAGAATACCTTTTCCCACCTCCACTGACATCATCCTAGTCTAAGCTACTATCTTTTCTTGCCTGGATTATTGCAACACTCTCCTAATTGTTCTGCTTTTGCCTTTATCTCCCTTGAGTCTTTTCAACACAGTAGCCAGGATGATCCTGTTAAAATATAAGTAAAACCATTTCACTTTTCTGCTCAAAACTGTCCACTGGTTTCCCCATCTTACTTGTGTGGAAGCCAGAAACCTTACAGAGGCCTAATAAGGCACGACACAGTCTGGCCTCATTTCTCCACTATCTACTTTTCTTTCTCTTGCTATGTGTTCACTGACTGCTAACTATGCTGGAACTCCCAATGATTTTTTAATACATCAGGAGCGCTCCTGCTTTAGGGCCATTGCATATGCTGTACCTTCTGATTAGAATGTTCCTCCTTTAGGTAACTCAGTATCATCACTCTCTCACTTCCCCTGTTCAAATGTCAACTCTGTAAAGCTCTTCTCAAAGTACTCTTTTGAAAATGAACTCAACTTCTGACTTCCTGCCTACCAGTCCCGGTACTTAAGAGTCCATCATCATTTAATATACTACGTATGATTCTGTTTATTGCTTCTCTCCTTCTACTATGAGTATAAAAATTATGTTGGTTCTTTTAGACAATGCCTAACAGAGCAGATCCTTGAGTCAATATTTACTGAGCAAATCAACAAAATTAGGTTTTAGCTCTGCCTGGCATGGCTAGTTGTTTAGGTGTCCTCCTGCAAGGCACATGCCTGGGTTGTGAGTCTGGTCCTGGTTGGGGTGTGTATGAAAGGCAACCCAATTGATGATGGTCTCCCTCCCTTCCCCTCTCTCTACAAATGGTTAAATGAAATCTTTAAAAAAAAATTAGGTTTAAAAAATCGTTCTGAAAAGTGTTCTAAAATTCCTGCCATCCACGTAGGGAATCTTCTACACATACCCGTTACCTTGGCCTCAGGAGCCCATTTAATAGAGTGTCCAACTTACTTGGAAAAAAAATTCTTTTAAATTTCTGGCAGTAAATTGTAGTCATATACAGCAATTTAAAATCACCCTTTTATTTATTTATTTTTAAATATTTTATTTATTTATTTTTAGAGAGAGGAAAAGGGAAGGAGAGAAATATCAGTGTGTGGTTGCCTCTCCCACGCCCCCTACTGGGGACCCGGCCTGCAACCCAGGCATGTACCCTGACTGGGAATCAAACTGGTGATCCTTTGGTTCATAGCCCGCACTCAATCCACTGAACTACACCAGCCAGGGTTAAAATCGCCCTTTTAAAGTGTACAATTCAGCCCTGGCTAGTGTGGCTCAGTGGACTGAGTACTGGCCTGTGGACAGAGAGGTTGTGGGTTCAATCCTAGTTAGGGCACATGTCTGAGCTGCAGGCTGGGTCTCTGGGGGCATGTGAAAGGCAACTGATCGATGTTTTCTCTCCCTTTCGTTCTCCCTCCTTTCCCTTTTCTCTATAAAAATACATAAGTAAAATCTCTAAAGTGTACAATTCAGTGTTTTAGTATATTCACAAGGTTGTACAACCATTACCACTGTTTAATTTCAGAACATTTTTATCCCTCCAAAAAGAATATCCATGTGAATTACTAGTCACTCCCCATTCTCTCCTCTTCTCAGTCCCCAGAAACAACTAATCTTTTGTCTTTACAGAAATCTTATGAAAGATAGGCAGCCACTCCTCATTATGAGCATATTCCATATATTTAAATTTACCTACTTACTAAAATTTATCTGTAGCTCCAAAATCAATATTCGAGTGCTTCTGTGGTCATTCATGGATATGCACAGAGGTGAAAAGCTCAGTGCCGAAGTGCTGTCTGGTATTTCTAAATGCAAGAAGGTTGAGACGTGCCTTATGAAGAATATGTATGTGCTTGGTTAAGCTTCATTCAGGCATGAGTTATAGTGCTGATGGCTGTGAGTTCAAGGTTACTCAGTCAACAATATATGCTAAGTAGTGTGTCTTGAAACAGAAACACACATAAAGCAAGGTTGTATATGAATCAGTTGACAAAAATGTTGTGATCAGAGGCTTATAAAAACCTAACCCTGTCTTTCCCCTAGACTCAATGATTCAGCATTCATTAATTCAGTGTTTGCAGCTTTATAGAACCAAACTACCAAAGGAATCAAGTGTAAATGGAATTGTACAACATGTGATCTATAGTGTCTGACTTCTTTCATTTAGCATAATGTTCTCAAAGTTCAATATTGTATATATCTATACTTCAATTGCTTTTATCTTGGCTAAAAAATACTTCATTGCATGGTTTTACCACTTTTGTTTATTCATTCATCAGATGATAAGACATTTGGGCTGTTGGTACATTTTGGTTATTATAAATAATAATGCTGCAATAAACATTTGTGTATGAGTTTTAGTGTGGATGTATGCCTTTAATTTTCTTGGGTATACACCTCACACTGGAACTGCTAGGTTAAGTTAACTCAATGGTAACTTTTAGAGAAACTGTCAAATTGTTTTTCAAAGTGCCACACACACCACTGTACCTTTCCAGCAGCAATGCGTAAGAGTTCCAATTTCCCCACAGTCTCACAACACTTACTATTGTTTATGTTTCTGATTACCATCATTCTTGTAGGTGTGAAGTGGTATGGCATTGAGCCATACGTGATAATTTAAAAGTAGAAGAAAAAGATAAACAAAAGGCAGGAAGTTATGAAGGAGGGAAAAGACGGAAGGGAGAAAGGGAGGAACCCTGAAACACTGTCTTCCCTTAGCAGCTGAATATTCAATTGTTTAAAGCTGACTGACTGCATCTGTATCTTAGGACCCTCACTCTCTTGTTTGAGTACGGCTTTTAACATTGCCATTTACCTAACTTTAACATGTGATCTTGCTTTCCTCTTCTCTGTACCTAGTAGTACCAGGGGCCAAGGTTCCAAGTTGATAACCTGAAGGGTGTATCTAGGGACCCTTAACTCTCCAGAAAAGACTAGAAAGCATTCAACTTACTAAAAAGTCTACAAACTCTTTACCTAACACATTCAACTCACCCCAGGAGCAAATGATTTTTAGATGCAGAGTGAGGAAAATGACTAGGCTTTTATCAACTTTGCATCCTAAATTCTCGACCAGTGCTTGGTATAAGCAGGTACCACATAAATGTTTTAAAGAAAGGTATTTTTCTTAAGATAAGGCTGGTGTTTGTCTTACCCTCAAGGGATTTTCATTGAGGTATGGAGGCTCTCCTTCTACCATCTCAATAGCCATGATACCCAAAGACCATATGTCCACTTTGGGGCCATAAGCTTTCCGTGTAACCACCTCTGGTGCCATCCAGTACGGCGTGCCAACCATGGTACTTCGCTTGCTCTGCTCAGGAGTGATCTGGGCACAGAAACCAAAATCAGCTAAAAAAAAAAAAAAAAAAAATTCTAGAGTTAATGGTGTCCATGGATGTTTTTATCTAGAGTTCACTTAATTACATTTGACTACTACATTTGACTATAATTACATTTGACTACTCACCCACTCGTTTCTTAAGATTATATTAATAAAGCCAACCACACTGGGTTTACAAATATTTTGATGATGTTACATACTCTCAATTTTTCGCTTTTACTTCCCATATGCAGAGAGCAAATTATCAGGAGGTATTTTATTCTGCACAATTAAATCTAACCAGAGGGAAAAAGAGGTGGGGGAGGTAGGAGAGGATAAAGAAGAGATAGATGGTGATGGAAGGAGACTTGACTTGGGGTGGTGAACATACAATACAGTGTACAGATGATGTGTTATAGAACTGTACCCCTGAAACCTATATAACTTTATTAATCAACGTCACCCCAATAAATTCAATAAGAAATTCTATCCTACAGATTTTAATAAAGTTGAAAACGTCTAAAAGAAAAAGTCAAAACACTGCCAAAAAACTAAACTAAAACTCAAACTACAACTAAATTCAATTCAAAACTAAACACCGTGAATCAGGAAAAGGTCAGAAAATGGTAATTACTTTGAAAGAAAATAAACAGAAGCTAACCACTAAACATTCAACTTAGCAAAGTCTAGAAAAAGAGCGCATTTAACTGCAACTGCACCTATAAGATGCTCACCAGTATTATACCAATCACCTCATTTTAAACTAGCATCTAGTTTAGTATCTAATACTTTTCATTTAGTGGCAAAGTCAGGATAAGAATCTAGAATTTTTCCCACGTTTCCATTGTTAAACCCATTCTCTTCCATACGTTAACTACTGTTAACATTTGTCTGTAAGCTTCAGACTTTCTGTTATACATTTACACACATACAAATATCTGCAGACAGCGTGCTTCTTTCTACCTAATTAATATAGTTTTAAAACTGTTTTTTAAAAACAACATTTAGAGATCTTTCCGTATTAATACACTGATGTACCTCATTATTATAACTACACTATATTAAAGAATATAAAATTATAGTTACTACCCTGGTTGATGCTGGCTCAGTGGATTGAGTGCCGGCCTGGGAATCAAAAGGTCACTGGTTCGATTCCTGGTCAGAGCACATGCCTGGGCTGCAGGTCAGGGCCCCATTGGGGGCGTGCGAGAGGCAACCCATCAATGTATCTCTCACATATCTGTGTTTCACTCCCTCTCTCCCTCCCTCCCTTCCCCACTCTCTAAAAAAAATAAATACACAAAATCTTAAAAAACAAAATATTGTAACTTTATTTAACCATTCCCATACTGCTACACATTTAAGATATTTTGGTTTTTCTTCACAGTGCTGCAAAGAACATCTTTGTACTTGTGCATATGTTTAGTAATTCTATAGAAGCAAATCATAAAAGAATAACTGTTAGGTTAAATGTGACTACCGACAGCTAAAATTTAAGCTTATAAAAAACGAGACATTGTTCTTAGTACCTTATAAGAATTAACACATCTAATCCTCATGATAATTCCATTAGATAGGTACATTATTATCATTTCCATTTTATAAATGGGGAAACTGAGGCATTTAGATTTTTAGATAACTTACCCAAGATCATTCATCTAGTAAGTGGAAGAGCCAGGATTAAACATTATCCTAAAATGTCTAATTCAGTTTACATGTGTATTCAACAAAACTAGACATTTTTAACTTGCCTACCAAGATTAAAAATTTTATATTTTGACCATCTGATAGAAACTAAATCTTCTTTCTTGTGGTTGCAAGTTTGATTCCTGGCCAATCTTAAAGAAATGTTAAAAAAGGAGCAAAACTCAAGCAGAAAAGAGGAAAAAGTTTTTGGTTTCTTGATCCAAGAAATGCCTTGAGTTTTGCACAGTTGGAGAAACCACAGTAGAATTTTTTACAGAAGTTCTTAATTCATATAGAGGACATGGTTGGAACTGAGAAATTACAGCTAGCAGAGGAAAAAAAAAAAACTTGTGATTTCCCCCCATGACTTTTTTTTCCCTTGTCATCTCTGAGGTCAGGGTCACATAGCCCTCCCATGATCAGGCCACACTGCCAAATCCAATGAAAGCTGAACAGCCCGACAAAAATCTATCCTAAAAGACAGAGACAAATTCAAATTTATCTTTTGAAGACAGCACTAAAATTATGACAGTCCTAGGCACTGTTCCTCAGTGTTTTAGATTTAAAATAATACATATTTATTAATTTTAGAGACAGAGGAAGGAATAGAGGAAGGAACCATCAATTGGCTGCCTCCCATTTGTGGGACTGAACCCACAATCTAGGCATGTGCCCTGACTAGGAATCAAACACAGCCTTTCTGGTGTATGGGATGACACTCCAACTAATTGAGCCACACTGGCTACAGCTTGGCACTTTAGATTTTTAATCCTCAGAATTCTTTGAAATAGATACTATAATTTCTGTATGTTTAAATGAGAAAAAAACACAGAGATTAAGTAACTCACCTATATTATTCAGCAAGCACAGCAAATCTGCTATTTGCTGTCCAGTTGAGAGTCCATAATCTTTACCACTATTCTCCCTCCCTGTCCATATTCTGTCATAAAAATATTAATAGCAGAAGAGGTTTCTGCTTAAACAAAAGGCAGAGAATTATAATAAATAACAAATAAATGTGTGCTTATCTGTTACTCACTAAGTTTAACTGATCCTTCCATCCCCAAAAGCACATTGTCACTTTTGATGTCTCTGTGGATCACTTGGTTAGCATGTAAAAACTCCAGCGCCTGTAAACACTGAACAGAAGAAAAAAAAAAAGTCAATGAAACAGTCTCTGAAAAGTGTAAGGGAGGTTCACATGTAGTACACTTAGGGCCTGAGCATTCCTTCTAGTATCTAGCAGAAGATACTCCAATACTTACATTTATAAAGAAAAAACATCCTTTCATGTACAAAGTTATAAAAATAAGACACCTTAGTAAGATGGGGGACACCTTATCCCCCATCTCTCACCCTCTGGTCTCACCCAGAGATAATTATTAAATGATATCTTAACTAGTCCTATCATTCAGTCTTCAATATTTTCATTTATAAAATGATGGGTAGATCTATATAATTTCTAAGCCCTTTCAGGTTTAAATGACTAAATGTATACAGCACTTGGCAAACACACGCACAAGGCTCTTTAGAAATCACCTGAACAGTAAAGGATAAACTTGTGATCATTCCCGTACAAATCTCAGATACTCAAGTTCAATCAACATGCCATGAAAAGTGGGCAAGATCTTGGGTAGTCTGGTTCTATCTAGCTGTTTATCAATGTCATGTAAGATGTTTTCATTTCCTCTTTGGTGGATTTTACATAAAGCTGTATCTACAACCTAGATGCCAATGATAAAGGAATAACTTTCTTCTTATGCTATGTTTTAGAAAGCATTGAGTCCAAAGTGAGGAAAAACTCCTCCTCTTCCTTAAAAGTAAAAATGAGGTTAGATTAAAAAAATTTGCATGTCTCTATATTTTTAAATATAAAGTGTGCATAAATTGTAAACTTGAAAAAAGTTTTTTTATTTCTTACCTTCATCAGAGCAGAATAAAAAAAAATCTGTACATCATTTAAAAAGTAAAAATATCATTCAAAATATTCTATTCATTCAAGGAAAAAACAGATAAACTATGTACATTATTAGACTACATTTACCAAGCATTTAAGCAGATTCCTGAAAAAGAACAAATTCCCAGAAAAACACTTGTACAAATACAAACAAATCTGCCACAGTTGAAAGAACTCCTAAAATAATTTTGTAACAATTATGAAAAACTATTAGAAAAACAAATTAAGTATAAATAGATAAATTCTTGTTAAAATTTACCAGCTTTTAAGTAACCAACATTTTTTTGTTAGGAGAAATGTTATTAAACTATCATATTTATTAACAATTCTTATTTCCTGCCCTACTAAAACAACCAAGCAAGCTGTGCTCCTTAGATGGGGAACAGTTAAATCAGAATTAAAATTTTCCAAGAAACTCCCATTGTATGTACTGTTCTTACCTGAGCAAAGTTTCTAATTCACTCATGTATCACTATAAAAATGCTGAAAGCCAAATCATAGAAAACATTAACAGTCATAAGAATTTTCACAATTTTGTCCTTTGTGACAATGAGTCCTTTGTTAATGATTTACTTAATGATTACTTAGATATTCAAAAGTAGTATCACAGTTTCAATGACAATAAGTAAATCATTAACCTAAGTCTCATTTGTAGAAAAATGTTAGCTGAAGGAAGAAGGCTTCCTTTTTGGCTTAGACACAGGCAATTTAGCAGAACTTAGGATTTAAAAGTAAACAGCTTCTTAACCTTCAATGAGATCAATAAAGTCAGAGGCAGATGTATTAACATTTGAAACTAGCACATGTCCTGCTTTGCCCAAGAGTCCTCGTTTCCGCTGCTGAGTGTTGCATTAAACATCTTGTTTAGACAATGAATTATAATGATTACAGCACTGAAATTCACCTGTGAGTTCAGCACTTCAAAGCTCCATGCTTCATTCCAAAATTATCTTACATATAAAGGGCTGAAATTCTCAGGTAGGATAAAATGGTATGGGGAAAACTCGCAGAGAATGAGTACAGAAAAAGTATCTCACACAATAAAATGAACTTGTGTGGAAATACTTTCTCTTTTTTCATCTTCTGCTACCCATTACTTATCAATGGGAGCAAACTCACCTCTCTGCATACAGCAGCAATCTGTGCTTCATCCATGCAGGTTTCTGTTACAACATCAGTAAGTGATCCCCCAGCAAGGTACTCCATTACCACAAACAATTCATCTCCCACCAGGTAACTAAAAAAAAACAACACACAAAATACACTCATACTTTTACTTTTTCTAAACACTTGGCACTGTATGTTGAAGAAATCAAAGTTTAGATACTCTCATAACAAAAGTAGAAAGCTGTTAGCTTTGAGAGGTATGAAGACAACTGGAAAGCTGCTATGTAACAGCACAGAAAAATAACTGAGGGTGATTACAATTTTCCTGAATAATTTTAAAGTTTGCCAATAATTGTAACTTGAGGTAGATTTATTCATCCTGTTTTACAGATGAACAGACAGAAGTCTGGAATGGTTAAGCTTGGAGAGGTTAAGGTCACATAGCTAGTAAATGACAGAACCAGAATCTGAACCCAAGTAGAAACTGATTTCAAAGCTTATGGCTTTTCTTTCTGCATCCAAAATCTTTTTTTTAATTGATTTTTTGAGAGGAATGGGGAAGAGGGAGAGAGGAAGGTAGGGAGAGAGAGAGAGAGGGAGAGAGAGGCATCAATTTGTTGTTCTACTTATTTTTGCATTCACTGGCTGCCTCTTGTATGGGCCCTCACCAGGGATCAGGCCCACAACTGTGACATATGGGGACTATGGTCTATCCAACTGAAGTACCTGGTCTGGCCCATCATCCAAAAAAATTTTTTTTTCCTTAAATACCCTCACCCAAGGACATTTTTCCATTGCTTTTAGAGAGTGAGAGGAAAAGGGAGAGACAGAGAAAGAAAAATCGATGTGAGAAACATCAATTGGTTCTCTCTCATAGGTGCCCCAATTGGGGATCGAACCTGCAAACTAGGTATGTGCCCTCACCAGGAATCAAACCCATGACCCTTTGGTTTACTGAATGATGCTCCAACCGAGCCACACTAGCGAGGGGCAAAGAAAATCTTCTTAGTAACAAGGTAGTATCTGGGGTTAGTTTTTATAGCCAGGGTGGGCCCACTGGCCTCTTGTGTGCTCAAACATCCAACCCTGGGATGTAGGTAGGGTTTGGTGTGGCTGTGAGGGGCTACTGGGGTCTTGCCAAAGTAACTGTACATCTCTCGGCCCTTTCGAGGACCACAAAGCAAGATGGTGTCACAGCCCTTGGAGGAGTCCGGGGCCACCTGATTGAAGGTGAGGCTCTTGCCCTTGGCCTGGAGAATGTGGAGGCTCGTATGAAGTGTACAAACCTTCAGCTTGGGCACCTCCTGGACATGCACATCATTGGTTATAGTCCCTACAACCTCAGTGGTTTTGCCCTCCCTACTGGGAAGCTTCATCTTTTGGGAAAGGGACAGAGGTGGTTGGTTGGTGCAACTCATGAACAACCTCTTCAGCACCATTTGGTTGAAGCTGAAGTTGTTTCCTCTGGCCAGAGATGTGTATAGCTTGACCAACAGCCTTAGGCAGATGTCATGGATCTTGGGCTATTTGTGCTGAAATTTTCAATCTTTGTTGTGGTGGATGTTGACTCCCATGATGGCGCCTTCTACTACACATCTGGAAAATGTATGTTTTTTCTTAACTACCATGATATACTGACTTAAAATACTATTTTAAAAATGTTCCTGGAAAGTATATTTCTATGAGCATGGTCCCAATTATTAGGGCTAAAGTCTAAAAATGGATGATCATTACTCCATTCAAAATAAATTTAAATGTGGAAGAAAATCACCTATAATCACCTATCTCCAAAACAATCACTATAATAATTTTTATTAATTTTTTACAACTCTTTCATTCACACACATGTAATTGCTTTAAAAAACACACATAGTTGTAAAATATACTTTTTAAAGAAAAATCCTCAAAGATGTTTACTGATTTTAAAGAGACAGGAATAGAGAGAGGGAGAGGAACAGACAGAAATATCAATGTCAGAGGAAAATACTGATTAGCTGCCTCTTGCACGTGCCCTAACCGGGGACTGAACACATGACCTTTTTGGTGTATGGGATGACATTCCAACCGAGTCACCTGGACAAAGCATAAGATATGCTTATTATTAACAACAATTATTAAATTAAATGACTTTTTGATAAGATTATTTACTCATGAAAGCATCTAAAATAAAAATCCATCTAAAAGTTTAGAAACTGTGTGACCTCTGTTAGTTAAGATATGAAATCACCTTCCCTTAATGTTTCTACTTCTGAACATTTGTAACTAATCAGCAGCAATGTCCTTCATTTAATGCCTTCTCTCACTTGCCAAGTGGTGCCTATGTAGAAAAGGGGACTGTTCAACTGCAGTGTGCAACTTTACCTCTCTTTCAAGCTTACTTTTCAGTAGAATGTCTGTGGTCTAACTAAAGTGACCACCCCTCAAAACCATGAGATTTAAAATTTCCACATTTTTGTCCCAATGCTTAAGAAATACTCATTATTTACCTGTCCAAGAAGTTAACTATATTGGGATTCTTTAATTCTTTCATCACCAGAATCTCATTAATGATCAATTCCTTCTTTGGCTGTTTCTGTAAATTAATCTGTTTGATAGCAACCTATGATGGAAACAGAATAAAAAAAAATCAAAGCAAGTTTCCTAATTCTCTTAACAAAATTACAAATACCAATCAGGTAATAATAATTCAATTTACTGTAAATATTATACAATGAAATTATAATTTACTAGTTGGCAGTACTTTTATTCCTATATTGCCTATGACAATGCTTTATAATAATACATAGAGTCCAAATATTTTTAAAGGTTTTATTTATTTATTCTTAGAGACACAGGAAGGGGAAGAGAAATATCGATGTGTGAGAGAAACTCTGATCAGTTACCTCTTACACATGCCTTGACTGGAGACTGGGCCCACAATCCAGGCATGTACCTTGACCCGGAATTGGGTCAAGGTACATGACTGGCACCTTTTGCTCTGTGGGATGACACCCAACCAACATAGCTACATCAGTCAGGGCAAGCCCAAATATTTTTAGATTTCTCTTGAAACTGATTAACCAATTAATTCTCTTTTCATTCCAAGATGGGAAAAAAATTTTTAAAATATTTGCTTCTTTATAAAACAACACATTAAGTCCTTTTTTCTCCTTAATAAGACAAGTGTTATACAATTACACAGAATAATTCTTTCAACAGATTCAACTGAAAAAGAGATTTCTATTGATTATTCACAGGTTTGTCTACTTTCCTCCTATACTAAAAGCTAACAATAATACCCAGAACAATGAAAAAGTAGCTACCTCCTGTCCCAACGCCACATCGGTAGCAGTGAAAACTGTACCAGAAGCCCTAGGGGGAAAAGAAGACACAGCCAGATTTAAGGTTTCTAAATCACTACCATTTATAACATCCAAAGACTTTTTTATACTTAGAACAAATGAAAAAGAATTAAGCATTTAAGACTTAACATCTGTAACAAGAGTAAAAATAAAAATAAAAGCAGAAAAAAATAAGAAAAAGAGGCAATCCATGTGGCCAAAACTTATGCTAGAAATTTGTCACAAATTTCATACCTACAAAAATGTAAGAAAAAGATAAAGGAAGGAAAGAAAAAAAAGCAACATATACTCATGGATCTGTATCTGTCTTCCTGTTTAAAAAAAAACCCAAAGAATTACAAATAAACTTGAAGGTTCTTATGTAGCCTTTCCAAAGGCATCCTCCTTCTTTCCCAAAAGTAATCTGTATGTGTTGTTCATATTGCATTTCATGTACATCAGTTCCGCCTATTTCTCTATACTTCATCTACCAAGGACATAGGTGTGTATCACTGCAGAATATATGTAACTTAATTTTTAAACTTCATATAATGATTTCACTATGTATCTTTTAGCAATTTTTAAATTCAATATTGGATTTGGGATGGTCATCCATATGAAATAGATGTTATTCTTGTTTTTTTTTTATTGCTTTTTGTTAGATGCCATTCATGTTCATTCATAATTATTATTATTACATATTAATCAATATGGTACAATTTATCCATTATTGTGCTTGTAAGTGTTAAGATGATTCTCAAAATCTTGTTTTTAAAACCAATGCTGCAATTGAATTTAGTTTTTGAAAAGAAATTCATAAGGAAACTTTCAAAGAAGGATTTTAGCTCTTTCTAAATTCACAGAACATTTTCCAGAAATTAACATTAAAAATCCCAGATGTTTATTTGTTCCCAATCAACAGAAAAAGTTCAGTTAATATAGTTTAAAAATACAAATTACTGGAAAAAAAACACAGCAGACTCAAGATCAGTAGACTCAACATCAATACTTAATGGATGTGATTAAAATGCATGTTTTTATTGCCTATACTCTTACAGCACAGGTGGCAAACATAAGACCTGTGGGCTGTATCTGGGTCTTCACCCTGTTTTTATCTGGCCTGGCACCTTGTTTCTACCTGGCAGCAGCACTGAGCTCCTTGCCCCTAGTTAAGGAGTAGATGCATTTATACAGCCCTAAAATTACATTTGGCCCTTTGAAGGCAACCGCAAGGCTGATGTGGCCCCCAGTGAAAATGAGTTTGACACCCCTGCTCTTACAGTCTTTTAAGTATTTTTAATGAGCAATTTTCCTACCCATCTAATCTCTTACCACCAATGGGCAATAACACTTAAGAAGAAACAATGTACCATAGTGGCTAAGTAGTAGTTTTTTAGAAGCATCTAGAAATAAATGCATTACTTATTTACACAAACCTAAGGATATCACTCATAGAATCCTGAGAGTGCTCAATGTCAGCAGGCCAAAGAAGTAATCATGCAGTACACCTAGGAAGTATTGAATATTGTGATAATATAAGTCACAAATACTTACCCTTGCCCAATTTTTTCATATCTTGTGTATTTTTTCTTAGGGTCACCTATGCTTACGATCGTTCCTATTTAAAACAAAAAAAAACAACAAAAAATTATAAGCTCTTCCAAGCACTTCAAAATTGTAAATTAATTCTGGTATCATTATTCCTTTTAATAAATTCCAATGATTTTGTTTAGTTGCTTACAGTCATTTTGTATTTTCATATTGAGAAGCTAAAGGTATGCCTAAATATATAAAAACTTCTTTGAAAAAGTTTCTAGCTATGACCTTTAGATTTGGCCCTTTGGGAAAAAGAGATGCTCCCAAAAGTACTGACTATTCCGGAGATGTTACTCATTAGTCAACACATAATAAATAAGCAAAGAATGTTTTGGGGCTTCACCAAATTTTAATTGAAGCTATTGTTCCTAAAAGAAAACAATTTCTTCCTTGTCTTAAGCTAAAATATAGGGTATAAATTAAAATCTATTTGGGCCAAAGGTTACAAGAGCAGTTAACAATTTCAGAATAATGTAAAATGTAGAAGACATACTTAATTTCTCCATGATCTCTTCATCTGTCATTTTAGTCTTCTTTTTCTGTTTGTCAGAAGACTTGGCACCACCATCAACATTAGAATCACCAACTGGGGCAGGAATAGGGTCAATTACAGACCGTGTGTAAATCTGCAGAGAGTTAATTATTGGTATTTCAGAAAAAAATATTTTTATGTATTCTTACTGGCATACCATTCAGTTCTTTGATTTTTAATCAGAACTAAGTTGTCTCCAGTGTTCCAAAGAAAGAGAATACTTTCAGACCTATCTTATAAAAGACTTGTAACTAAGAAGAACAAATGTGAAATATTTTTCTTTGGCACACCATACCTATCTTTTAAGTTTTTCTAGCAAAAGAGCAGGTCTGTGAAAAAAATTTAAGTGTAACCAGATCTAAAATGATATGCAAGCAATGAAGCAAAAAGAAGTTTAAAATCATATTTTTATAAAAAAAAAAAAAAAAGAGAGAGAGAGAGAGAGAGAGAGAGAAAGAAGGAGCAAAATAATAGAAACCTTGATATTAAAATAACTATTAATCCCCCCTAAATTTTTGTACAAATATGATTGCTATCATTTCCTTTCCAACAGCCAGTTAATAGGATAGAAATAAAACAGAGCCCTCTACCATTTGATCAGGATGCAATGGCAGGCCTCAGCTTCACCTGCTGAGTGCACCAGCACTCCCTCACAGGCCACAGTACAGCCCCTTCCCCTAATTTACTTGTAAATATTAGCACAAGAAGAGGGACAGGATTCTGTCTCTATCTAAGGTTATTACTGTTAAAATTCTCTTATATCTGTATCTATATGTGGTTTGGAATTTATTCTTAGCAGCCTCTTGAATGACACCAAGGCTTTGAGAGAAATGTAAAATTGGAGATAAAATATATAATTTGGGTATGAAGACCTAAGTTTTAGATATAGCAGTTATCTGCATTGAGATAAACAGAGAAAGTCAGAGCAATACATGAATTCTCTGGAAGAAAAAGTTTAATATAGATAGAAAAAACAGTAAGAAGTGGGGATGGGGGCTTGCAGGGCTGGGTGAAAAAAGGTGAAGGGATTAAGCAAACCCCAAAACAAACAAACTCATAGACACAGACAGCAGGGTGATTACCAGATGGAAAGAGGGTGAGGAGGTAGAAGATGGAAAGGGGGGATAAATGGTGATGGAAGGAGACTTAAGGTGATACCATATTAAGGACATTCTATTTGTTTAACATGGCTTCCTCAACTAATCAAAGGGGCTAGCTAAAACATATATTAAGTAGTTATTTACTTTGGATGTGTTACAGAATTGTACACCTCAAATCTATAACTTTATTAACCAATGCCACCCTGACAAAATCAATAAAAAAAAAAAAAACAAAACCAATGAGAAGTATTTTAAAGAAGCCGTTCAATTTTAATCTTCAAAAAAGTTAGTGTTTTCACAAGTGGTCTTTAGGTAAAGATCTCCTAGTCAAATTTTCCTACACTAAAATATTTTAAGCATGAGGGCTTTTAAAAACTGATTATTGGAAGTTAAATACAGACTTCTTTTTAAAACACACATAGTCCAATTCACCAGTTAGACACTCACTGATTTTGTATGATCTGGTCGTGGAGCAATAACAGGAGGAGCGGCCTCTTCATCATCATCATCTTCCTCTGTTGCTAATGTTTCTGATCCCTTGGTACTCAGCTGTATTTATCAATGAGTGAAGTTGAAGAAGACAAGTCAAATATAACAATATGTTAACATATGACTCTCTTTTAAAAAATACATATTTGAAAAAATGTATTTTAACAGCTCATTTCAAAATGATAAATCCTCACTGACTCTACTATAATCACTTAAAAAGTGAACACAATTTTCTAAGTAAAGAAAAAAGTTTATGAAATAAATATGATAAATATCCAGGATTCTTGAGAGAATTTACACCCAAATTTATATAGAGAATTTTATACCCTTTAAACAAACCCTAAAAGTAAACAATAAACCCTGGCCAGATAGACCAGTTGGTTAGAGAACTGTCCTGATGCACCAAGGATGCAGGTGCGATTTCTGGTCAGGGAATATATTAAGAATCAACCAATACATAAACAAGCGGAATAAGAAACCGATGTCTCTCTCCCTTCCCCCCCCCCTCTAAAAAACAATAAATAAAAAAATTTTAAAGTAAACGGTGACTTTATTTGTTAAGACCAAAAATAAAGGTCCTCTAGGGCTTGTATAAGTCAGTCATTTTCAGGAATTTAAAACAGCTACATTCACCAGAAGAAAAAAAAAAAAAAGAAGGTGGCTAACGAAGCAATAGAGGAAGGCATTAACCTTTATATAGAGATTACTATAAGCCAGGTGTGTGCTAGGTAGGTAGTTTACGAGTCATCCCATTTAATCTTCATATAACCCAGAACACTGTTTCCTTCTAACTGAGGAACTGAAAATAAAACAGTGACTTCGCAGGAGCATGGTAACTCAGATAAAGTTTCAGACAACTTTGAAAACTGACAGGCTTCTCTATTATTCAGCATGTCTCCATCATCTATATTCAGCAGGATGGTGCCAGAGGAAAAGACTAGCAAGTTCTTTGTATTCATGTTTATATATGGAAACATTACCAAAAGCAGCTAACCTGCTCTAGAACCTAAGTTTTAGACACTTTGAGTTTATATTAAGGACATTCTATTTGTTTAACAGGGCTTCCTCAACTAATCAAGTGGCTAGCTAAAACATATATGAAGGAGTTATTTCTTTCTAATGGCTGTAATTTATTTTAGAAAGCAAAATAAAAACTGAAATTTGTTTTGAGTAACTTAAATGAAAACAAAAGCTTTAAGAAATAACATATTAACTCACTGCTGGTGTTCCAGAAGGGAAGCCATCTTTCTCTGAATATGAAAAAGAAAATAATGCTAAGTTAATATTTCAAAAAATAAATGTCTAAAAAAAAGAAAATGATAAAAAGCAGACCAAGTAAAATGTTCTTAGACTAATTTTAAGTCGAATTAAGTCTTGAGAAAAATGACAATATCAATATTCAAACAAGAATTTATATAAGATTGAATCAACAAATCTCCAATCTTAATGGAACCCTGTAAGTTTACTAAAAATTACTGAGTTGTGTACTCCAAGTGGGTGAATTTTATAGCATATTAATTATACCTTAACAAAGTTATTAAAAATTTACTTGAAACTACATCTGTCAATCTGTATTTATTAAAACTAAACAGAAATTTATTTACAATACTTTCTCCAGACAACTACCTATTGGGGAACTCAAAGCAACCACGCAGACAATGATAAGTGCGCAAAGGACAATTCTTGACATCAATTGTGACCAATATAAAAACAAATCCTGCCCTGGCTGGTGTGGCTTAGTGGATTGAATGGTGGCCTGTGAACCAAAGGGTCACCGGTTCAATTCCCAGTCAGGGTACATGCCTGGGTAATGGGTCAGGTCCCTAGTAGGGGGCGTGCAAAAGGCAATCACACACTGATGCTTCTCTCCCTCCTTTTCTCCCCCCCTTCTGCTCTCTAAAAATAAATAAACACACACATAAATCTTAAAAAAAGAAAGGAAAATAAATCCCTGAGGGTCAAACAGTTCATGAAGACTAAATGTTCAAATACTCATTCTAGAGTTTAGAATATTAAGTTGTGTTCTGTTTTACTTTAAAAAATAATATATACATATGAAATGCATGATTTTCTGATGCAATGTTGATTTTTAAAAAAGATTACTAATTTACAAACTTAATAGCTGACAGAAAAGTTCCAGGGACAAGTACAACTTTTTGCTAATATGTACTAACAAGGTAAAAAAGGTCAAAATCACTTGCCAAGTGGTCTTTCTGCGATGATGCAATCAAATTAAGTACAATAAAACCCACATATATGACTTTAGCTCAATCACACTGTTTTAAAATACTACACGTATGACTTCAGGAGACAAAAGAACACATAAAATGTCATAGGATGTAATCAGTAAAATCCATGCTAGGGAAACAAGACAAATGATCTCATTTCTTTAAAAAATAAATTGCAAGGAAAAAGAGATCATGAAAATTAGTATGAGATAGGGGAAGAGGAAGCATAAATATCAAAAAAGATTCAGGAAATATAGCAATCAACTGCAATGTATATACTTTATTATGATCCTGATTCAAACAAACTGTTTTTTAAGAGCTACTATTCTCCAGTTCCTACCTGATATTTATATTTTGAGGTACATATTCTTTTATTCTAATGCTTATTTTATTTATATATTTGGTAAGTTTCAATTTTTGAGTGGACTTCAACATTTTTACTTCAAATTCTGTGCATTTATATGGTAAAACAACCATCTTCCTGTCTTACTAACAATAAATATATTTCCAATATGAACTATAAATCAGCATCTTTCCCTTCTATTTCTGGTTGTCATTCAAAAGCAATGAAGAGGAAAACTAAATAAGGAAAGGCCAAAGCATCCACTTTTGTCAAAACTAAGAGAATAATATAATTCCCAGATTCCAAATTATGCATAAGAGCTGCTCCAATTAGTTTATAAAAGGTAGATCTATGCAAGAGAAAAAAATGGAGACAAAAACCATAGCTTAGTTTTCGTTTTCAAGAAGGAATCTTTTTATCTGGAAGAGCATCACAACTCTGCAAACTCATCTGAATTAGGCCTTTTAGAGCTGACTGATGTCTTACCTGGAGGAGTAAAGCTCAGATATTTCTGCTTCACTGTGTTGGAGTCATAGAACTTTAAGACATCCAACACAGCCTGAGGATTCTTCTTTTGCTCTAGTTTGGTGATATTGGAAGTTTGTAATAATCGGGCCCATTGTTCTGGCATGCCCTAAAAACAAGATAGTCAGAAATTAGTTAATCTGAGTTGCTCTAATAAAATCAATTTCCTGAGGCAAATAACACAATACAATGGCAAATCAATCTATATAACTACAGGTTTGACTTAATTCTAAAAGGCCTAGTTTTTGATCACCTTAAGACTTCCATGCAAGATGGCAGCACACATAAACATGGCTTGCCACCTCCCACGACCATATCAAAATTACAACTAACTACGAACAACCATTATTCAAAACTGCCAGAAAGAGAACTGAATGGAAGTCCCACAACTTCAGAATTAAAGAAGCAAGCACATCGAGATTGACAGGAAGGGTAAAGATGCTGAATGAGTGGGTCCCATACCCATGTGTGCTGGATAAGAATCGGGGGATATCTCAGGAGCAAGGGGTCCCAGCCCCACAACAGGCACCCCAGCCCAGGATTCCAGTTCTAGGAAGACAAGTCCCCACAGCTTCTGGCTGAAAAATCAGGGGCAATTGGGGCTGTGGAAGACAAATTGCTAGAGTCCCAGGCAATTCTTTTTACAGGGCCTGCACCTAGATTTACTCTGGTTTACTTCCTCTGAGCTTCAGCATGGGGGCAACAGAGGGAAAGGCACCAGAGACATACAGGGAGGAACTGAAGTGTCTGGCATCTGGGTGAGAGAGGTGGGGGGCAGCTTTCTCCCAGACAGAAGTTGTGGCAGAGGCCCCTGCTCCTTTCCTGAGCACTCCCCCTACAAGGCTGGCTGGTGGGTGCCATATATGAGACTTCATCTACCTGGCTCATACTGTTTGCTGCACCCTGTGATTCCCCGAGGCTCTAACACCCAACTTTCAAGGCCACCCAACCTGTTTCCAGTGGCTTTTCTATATGAATGGTTTGTCTTGGGTCACGCTTCATATTCTCTTAAATCAGGCGTGTCAAACTCATTTTTACTGGAGCCCACATCAGCCTTGAGGTTGCCTTCAAAAGGTTGAATGTAATTTCAACTCCTTAGCAGTTAGGAGTAGTTACATTTATACATTCCTAAAATTATTTCAGCCCTTTGAAGGCAAGCTTGAGGCTGATGTGGCCCCGGTGAAAATGAGTTTGACACCCCTGTCCTAAATTCTCTGAAACAAGCAGCATCTGGCCTCAGCATGCCCTGTGCCTATTGCTAAGTGGCCCCAGGCCTGGTACTAGCAGCAGCTGGCCTTGGTTCACAGATTGGACCTGCCTGGGCACCTCCAAACCCAGCACAAGTAGCAGCCAACTGCAGACGGCTTTGTAGGTTATGCTGGTGGTCCAGGGCCGAATACAGGTGGCGGCTGACCTTAGCTTTAACCTCCTGGGAGGCCCCAGAGCCTGTGCACCCAGTGGACAGCTATAGACCAAATTGGAGCACCACCACCCAACCACTTCCACAAGTGACAGTCAAGGGGCAGACCCAGTGGGCACCAGAGCCCTGCTAAAGTAAGTCCTGCTCTGTGGCATGGGCCCCTACACAGCTGGTCCTCCGTGGTGGTCAGAGATTGCTGGTCAGTGGTCACTGCCAGTCCTTAGTCCTTACAGTTGATTGGCCTAGATAAACCACTCCCATTGATCTGCCAACAGAAATCAAGGCTCAATTACAATATAGGGATGTATACTGTCCACAGTGGGCACACCTTGAATACCCAGCTTGGGTGGTAGGGGACACTGTGCCACTGGACCCCACTCTTCCAAGACAGGGAGTCATAGCAGCTCTACCTAATACATAGAAACAAACACAGGGAGGCTGCCAAAATGAGGAAACAAAGAAACATGGGTCAAATGAAAGAACAGAACAATATTCCAGAAAAAGAACTAAACAAAAATGGAAATAAGCACTCTACTAGAGCAGAGTTCAAAACACTGATTATAAGGATGCTCAATGAATTTAGTGAGAACTTCCAACAGCATAAAAAAGGGCATGGAAACCATGATGAAAAGCAAGGACCTACATCCAAGATTACTCTACCCAGCAAAGCTATCATTTAGAATCAAAGGACAAATAAAGAGCTTCCCAGACAAGAAAAAGTTAAAGGAGTTCATCATCACCAAACCAGTTTATAGAAATGTTAAAGAGCCTTCTTTAAGAATTTCAAATATATGAATAAAATGGCAATAAATATGTATCTATCAATAATTAAATCTAAAAACCAAAATAAACAAAGTAGCAGAGGAGAAAATCATAGATACAGGGAGTGATTGGATGGATGCCAGATGGAAGAAGAGTAGGGTAGATGGGCAAAAAAGATGAAAGGATTAGGAAGTACTAATTGGTTGTTACAGAGGAGTCATGGGGATGTAAGTACAGCATAGGGCATATAGTAGCCAAAGAATATATACATGCATGAACATGGACAATGGTGCAGTGATTACCTTAGGGAGTAGGGGCAGTGGGGGGCAAATGGGGAAAAAAATTGGGACAAGTGTAATAGCATAAACAATAAAATATAATTTAACTTAAAAGGCCTAGTTTTATAAAGGCCTATTTATCCAAATCTATTTTGCATAATTATAATTAATAGGCCCTACTCCCTAGGAAAAATATACATCCACCCACAAACATTTTTAGAAGAGAAACACATTAAGAACTCAATATGTACACCAGAAAGTTACTTTCAAACTTAATACTGAATGGAAAAGCTTGAGTGATGACATAAAAGTAAGTCCCATTAGGTAAACTTACAGTGAATTCTCCAGTAACTGCATCAAAGCCAACATGGATGGTGTGCTCAAAATCAGATGGGGGAGAAATTTCTGGCCGTTCCTTCTCTTTCTTCTTACTTCCTAAGGAGCATTAATAAAAATGAATCAGTCTATTTAAACAAAATAATCATGTTTATATTTTTTTCTAAAATAGATTAGGAACAGTTATTCTAGAAAAGAGATTTCCCTTAAAGACGATGATTGATAGAAAACTGATAAATGAAGCCAAATAACCAATCCTGTCATCAACGGAGGGGTGAACACAACCAGTGTCCAGATTAGAGAAGCACAGAGATTCCCAGCACTAGGCCTGATTAAAAGGGCACAAGGTGGAAGAGATAGCCCCCTGGGACACTGGTGCATTCTCTCATAAGTAAAGGCTTATATCTTATACACTGAGTAATTTGGAAAATGTCTATCAAATTCTATTTCCATTTGGTTATATTCATCCAGAAAAACAACTTATATTACTATGACGATATAGATAATAGGCACTGTATAGATTAGTTTACAACGATCACATCAACTTTCTTGTGCAACTCTAACCCTTTTTTTAAAAGGAAATACTTATTTTATTTTTAGAGAGAGTGGGAGGGAGGGAGAAAGAGAGAAAGAGAGACATCAATGTGCAAGAGAAATATAGATCAGCTGCCTCTCGCACGCCCCAACGGGCACCTAGCCTGCAACCCAGGCATGTGCCCTGACTGGAACTGAACTGGTGACCTTTCGCTTTGCAGGATGCTGCCCAAGCCACTGAGCCATGCAGGTCAAGGCCAACCCTTCCTTTTTGAAGTCAGTAACGGCCCCAATTGAAAGTTCCCATTTTTCTGTGGTTCCCCCAATTATTTTTGCAACATTTCCACATCTATTAATATTCTCTGTAAATTTGTTTCTTTTACTAGTCATCTCACTCTCTGATCCCTGTTCTTATCAGCAGTCATTTATGCCTAGGTTTCTGGTACAGCTGTCACCCTAGCACTTTTCTCACCTTTGTCCTGTGCTAGAATCTACGGTATTTTCTGGATCCTGCCTGTGTTCTTCTTCTTCTTGGTTTACTCCTTCGTAATTGACCATATATATATTTAGGTGAAAATGTTTACCCTACTTCAAAATTTCTTCCAATTTCTACTGCTGCCACATGTAACAAGTCAATGACATTTTGAACCACTGTTGGCTCTATTTTTGGACGCTCAACTTCATTGCAATGTTCTCTTTATCTGTATGCCAGTGCCAGACTGCCTTGATTACTGAAGTTTTAAAATAAGCACTGAAACTACATGGTATGAGCCTTGTAACTTTTTCTTCTTTTCAAAGCTTCTTGGCTAGATCCTTTGCATTTCTGTGTAAATGTTAGATTAAGCTCGACAATTTTACAAAAAAGCCTGCTGAGACTTTTGACTGGGATTGCACTAACCTATTTTGTTCAGTATTAACACAGCCAGTCCAGGCTTCTTTTCACTGTTAGCATACTTTTAAAATTCTTTTATTTTAACCTACTTATGGATTTTATATTTTTTTAAGTGGATTTCTTATAGGCAGAAAGTAATTAGGTCTCCTTTAGCAAATGAATAATGTCTGCCTTTTAAGTGGTGTGTCTATATCAGTTACATTTAATTATGATTATTAATATAGTTGGGTTAAACTCACCATCCTATTATTTACTTTCTACTGGTCTCTATCTAGTCTTTGTTTTTATTTTCCTCCTTTGGAGTAACTATTTTTAAAATAATTTCCTTTATTGCCTTTGTTCATTTTTTCAGCTATAATTCCTTAACCATGCACAGGTCATGGCTGATCTGAGAGATACAAACTCTTTTCTTAAATATTGTTACTTATTGCAGGTGTATAGGTTTGAGGTCATGACTAGCTGGGCATCTGTATGTGACTAATGTTAAACTATAACATTTAAGCCATCGGTTGGGTTATAACATGTATTTCCTAAGGGTGTGTGATATCTGATAGTAAATTGTATTTGAGAGAAATTGTGAACTCCAAAGTTGTGTTGATGCTTTTTATTTATTTATTTTTCTTTAGTGAGCTTGAAAGTCAGTGTTGTGTTTTGCTTTGTTTTTAATTCACCATTGGAAATGGCTGGAAAAATACATCAATATGATAATGCAGGCGATGCTGAAGAACTTCAGCAAATGCTATTTGAGTCTAATGTTGAGAATGATAGTGTTGAACATGAAAATGGAAATGATTTAAAGATGGAGATTACGTGGAGGTTCCTTCAGAAGATTTGGATACCAAGCAAGATATTTCTAGTAAAGAACGTGAAGATGAATTAGACATGAATGAAGAGCATTTTTTGGAAAGGATAAAGAATCAAAATGGAGGAAAAATCCACTAAGAAGAAAACTTAGAAACAGTTGCAGAATATTTGTATGAACATCCATTAGTTTGGCCAAACGCAAAAAATGCCAACCAAGACACAATTTGAAACTTAGGATTGCTTTATCACAAATGATATTTTAGATCTAATTTTATTATATACAAATGAATGCATTGATTCTATCTCAAGCTGGTTTTCACAAGATGCTAAATGAATAGACAAAACTGAATTGAAAGCATTTTTAGGCCTTATATCTAGTTGGTTACATAGTAGTGACTGGCTAAAGTTGCAGGATTTATGGGCTACAGATGGTAGTGGGAATGAAATTTTTAGACTTACAATGTATTTATGGAAATTTAGGTTTATTCATAATTATATCAAATTTGATGACAAACCCACCCACTTAGAATGCCTAAAAGTGCACAAATTAGCAGTTCTAAGAGACATTTTCTCAGCATTTGTAGAAAATTGTAAACTGTTACTCTATGGGACAGAAGGTAACAACAGACGAAATGTTACCTGGATTTAGAGGCAAATGTGAGTTTAGACAATATATTCCATCCAAGCCCAGTAAATATGGTATACAAATTTTTGCTATGGGCAATTCAAAAATATTTTACACAGGAAATCTTGAAAAATATATACTGGTAAGCAGCTCGAAAGTCCTTACTTGATTAGTAATAAACCGGCAGATGTAATCAAGAGACTTGCAGAACCCATGTACTCACATCAGGATGAATATTACAGCAGGTAACTGGTTCACGGATAGAAACCTCATCTCTGGCTTGAAAAAGGAGCAACTTTCATATGTAGGTACTGTTCGTAACAATAACCCCTAACAGCCTCTGAATTTGTGTCTTCTAAAAACAGACCAGAAAAAATCCAACTTATTTGCTTTGATGCAGATTACACACTTATATCTCATATACCCCAAAAAGGGAAAAACATAACTAAGTATGCATTTTGATGACGCCGTAAATTTAGATCTGCAAAACCTGACATAATACAACATTGCAACCAAATGAAGTCAGGAGTTGACACCGTGGACCACGTGACAGGTACATGTAATGTGGCCAGGAACACCAGAAGATGGCCTATGTGTTGGGAACCGTTCCGCCTGGTTTCAGGAGCTGTAATCCCCACCCCATAGCTAGGCTGAGTAAGAGCCCAGGGGACCCGTGTCATCTGAGTCTGTTCTTTTATGACGACCTGAGCCACTAAGGAGACAAAGCTTATCTCCCTGGCAGGAGCACTGCTTCTGCTTCATCCATATCTGGCTCCCAGTGGTTGGTCAGTTAGGCAATGACAGGTAAGATCTCTCAAGGGAGGGGCAATCCAAGCCAGGCATGACCACTTGGAAGGCCCTCATGGAAGGACTATGGGGGGGCTGCAGCAAAGAGGGGGTGATGGACCCTCACCCCCCAGCTATTCTGACATAGCCTAAGTCCCCATTTCCATCTGGGAGCAGTCTTCCTTATCTCTTGCT
>PVKU01011605.1:25147-41952 GCA_004027475.1 Anoura caudifer | reverse complement strand
GACTTCCTGGAAGTCTATTTCCTTTGCCAGATTGGGGAAGTTCTCCTTTATTGTTTGTTCAAATAAGTTTTCTACTTGTTGCTCTTCCTCTTCCCCTTCTGGTACCCCTATAATTCAGATGTTGGGATGTTTAAAGATGTCCTGGAGGTCCCTAAGCCTCTCCTCATTTTTTTTGAATTCTTGTTTCTTCCGCGTTTTCTGTTTGGTTGTTTCTTTCTTCCTTCTGGTCCACTCCATTGATTTGAGTCCCAGTTTTCCTCCCATCACTATTGTTTCCCTGTGAGTTTTCCTTCATTTCACTTATTGTAGCTTCCATTTGTTCCTCTAATTTGGGACCAAAATCAACCAATTCTGTGAGCATCCTGATCACCAGAGCTTTGAACTGTGCTTCTGGTTGGCTACCAGTGGTATGAGCTCTGCATCTGATAGGTTGACCACCTCCTGGTTGCTCAGATGAATTAGCTCCGGGCCCGGTCTGTTCTCCCTTTTGAGCCATCCTTGTTTTTTTTTTGTTGTTTTGTTTTGTTTTTATCTGGTCACGACTGTTGCATAGTGAGGGGCGGAGCCTTAGGCGTTCACCAGGGTGGGGCAGCCCAGTCACTGGGTTGTGATGCTGGATGTGGGGGTGGGGTCCGAGAGGGAACAATGGCGCTTGCTCCATGCTGTCTTGCGGATTCCAGTCCCTTCAGCCTCTTTCCCCTATCTAATTGGGCCCTTCTGGTGCTGATTCCTTGGTGGGTGGGCCTGCTCACGCTCCAGTACCCCCATGGGTCTCCCCAACAAACTCTCCTGTGAGGCTGGAACTCCCTCCCAGCACCTCAGCCCCTACAAGTATTTTCAATGGGTGTTTTTAGGCTTCACTTCCCGGTGCTGTGGCCCTGTGTCGTGCAGTCTGTCTTGCTGCCCGTTTTCGCCTGGTTTATCTGTGCAGGAATGTGTGTCCTCGGTCCACCGCCTTGTGCGCCCCACCTGGCCTCCCCACGTTGGGCAACGCTGCCGCCTGTGCGCCTGGAGTGACTGTGCGCCTGGGACCACCACTGGCTTATCCCACCACGATCGTACACCACCAGCAGCGGACTCAGCCGGCCACTGACTCAACCCCTCTTACTGGTCTGGGTGAATCGTTGTTGTCAGACTCCTGAACAATTCAATTTTCTCTCTGTCCTGGTTGGGTTTTCTTTTTTTTTTCTTTTTTCTTTTTTTGTTCTATATTTTTGTTGTCCGTAATCTTGGTTGTGAGAGGAGGCGCAGTGTGTCCAGCTACACCTCCATCTTGGCCAGAAGTCCAACCTCACAGTTTTCAATAGCTCTCATCCAGCCTCAACCCGCCGTGACTTCTGCTCCCCACCCTCCTCACCCCTACACACTTACACCCCCCCCCCTTTACTCTGTTTTTCAAGTGTTCTTGTCCTCCAGGGAATCCAGATACCTGCCCGCACAGATCTGCCCCCACAAGGGATGGAGTGAACCCTTGAGGGCTGGTTGCTTGATTGGCAACAGTGCCGGGCAGAGTGGGCATGCTGCACCCTCCAGTCTCTCGAGGACGGCATCCTCACTCCCAGCTACCAGCTTTCCCCGCCTGTCCTCCCAGGGCTGGTGCTTCTTGCCACCAAAGAGGCGCTCCTTTGTTTATTCCTATCCTGGGGAGGTTCCTCTGTTAAACTATAGGTAATTTCTGGGAGGAGACCACCTGTGTCCAGGTTCTAACTTTGGGTCACAGCTTCGTACACCTTAACCTCCCAATGGTCAACTGATTCTCGGTGGTTGTAGTCCCAGGTGAGATACATATCTGAAAATGATTTGGACATTGTGCAAAGAAGTAAGTAAAAGAATATTCTTAGTTATCCTCTCCATTTTATTGCAACTGACTTTTGAAATAGGCCCCAAAAGAGTGAATCTCTAATGGTAGAATTCCAGACCATAAAGTGAGTTAAAAAATACTTACAGGGCCAGAGGCAGGTACTTTCCCTCTCAAAGCTCACTGCCCAGGTGGCCACCAGCTCAGGCAATCCTAGGCTACCTCTGACCACTGGAGTCCTTCAGTGAGGAAAGGGCAGCTGGTGCGACTGAGATGTTAATGCAGAGACTTAGAGCCAGGAAGAGCTTAGAACACTTATATTACAGAAGAGGAAACTGAGGCCCAGAGAGAGAAAGTTGCTCACTCATCCAAAGTGGGGAGTCTAAGTAGAAAAGTAAGCAGGAGCTAAAGTAGCTAGGGTGGGACTGGGGTGAGGAGGGGTCTGAGGCAGGAGAGCGCCAGAGCTGCGTGAAGAGCACCGCCCCGTTCGCAGTGCAGGCCCTGAGCCCTGTCCAAGCTTTCCTTGTGCGAACCAGCACAGCCAGGTTTCACTCAGCCCTCACCCAAGCCGCCCCGCCCACATCAAGTGCAGCCCCGCCCCTTGCCCGGGGCCACCCTGCTTACCGGAGGTCTCCCCTCCCCTGCCTTAGTCCAGGGAGAGAAGTCGAAAACAATGCCTCTAAACTGAGAATGATATTTGTCTTTCTTCACGGAACAATGGCCATTAACAGCTATAGAACCGGAGCAGAAATGACGTGAATCCCAGGTTCCTTGGAGCCTGGAGGAGCTGGGGGGGTGGGGAGGAGATTGAGAGACAGAAGTTGGGGAGAGCCTCTCCCCATCACCTGCTCCCATCACCCGCTCCCAACACCCATCTGCATCCCCTGTCTCCCTGAGGCACTTCTGGCGGCAGCTGGCTTTTCCCTTTGGAATACCACTGGACCCCCACTCCGTCATTCTCTCCTGGGGCTCCGAGGGGCTGCACAGGCCGCCCACCCCCCACCCCAGGGGTGTCCTGCACACTCACTACACACTGGAGAAGACCAGGAATCACAATCAGGGGGCAGCTTAAAATCCCCCCACCAAAACCCTAAAGGGGGTATACCCCTCGGTTCCCTGAGAAGCCCTGGAACCCCATGCTGGGGAGTGGACAGGGCCAGGTGGGTGACCTGGAGGCCAGGGCTGACCCCTAAGTCCCTCACTGTGGGAACTCCCGTAGTGGGCTCTTTGGGGGGAGGGGGCGGGTGGCTGAGACAATGAGCCCCACCAAGAGCGGGAGATGACGTATTTTTTTGTAGCCACAAGCCACTTTGACTGGTCCGTCCCATTGGGGAGCAACCGAAACCTCATCCCACCCAGTGCGGCTTTTGTCTGCATACATGTTTGTCCTATTTGGAAGATTTTTGTGGGTTTTCTTGTCTTTCTCCAGCATTCAGTGCCCTAAGGGGCACAGACTCCACGTGGGGCAGGGACGGGGTGGGGGTAAGAGGCATTTTTGGGGCACTATGCCTGGTGATCTGCAGCCCAAAGGAAGTGGGGAGGAATCTGCCCCCACAACACCCTCTGTGCCCCAAATGGGCATGTTGGGACTTGTGCCTCCCTTGGTCCTTTCCAGCCTGTTTCTTCTCCGTCTTCTCTCAGCCTTCTCAGCTCCTTCTCCATTTGCCTTTTTGTTTCTTCATATTGCTTCTTCAGGCTGGCTCAGCGCCTGGTCATTTCCTGCCTCCTGGCTGTTGATCCCCGGAGCACTCTCCCCTCTTTCTTCCTGTGAGTGGGGAAGCCGCCATCTCACTCCCACCTTGGTGCCCTCAGACTACTCTAACTCTTGGCAGTATCTCTGAATGTGTGTGCTTTCTGTCCCTTTGGTGTTCCAACACACCTGCCTCTACACTGTTTCCCAGTGTCATAGAGGACAAAGGTCACGGCTTTTGTTCTTTGGCTTCTCCTCCATCATGCCTTCTACAAAGCAAATGCTCAATTAATATTTGTTTGATGGCCATGGACCAAGTTAAAGAATCTTAGTGATGGAAGAGATCTAATCCAATGACACACTTAGAGCTCAAATTCCTGCAACAAGTTGTCTGGCTTCAGCTTACATGCCTCCAGTGACAGAAGTCTCACTGCTTCCTGGGGCAACCCATTTCCTCTCCTGATAGCTCTGAACATAAGAAAGTTCTTTCTCATGTTGAGCTAATACCTGCCACCACCTGGCTTCTCCCACCCCACTCCCAGCTACACCACATTAAACCACTCCAGTCCTCTTGCCTCACAACTATCCTGTAGATATTTGAAGGCAGGGTCTCCTATCTCGGAAGTTTTTTCTTTTCCAGGGGGAAACAACTTTTGTCCTAGCCTCCAGTGCCCCAAGGCCCTGATTACCTTGGACTTTGTGTATAACCTCTACCCCCTTGCTGAGCCTCTCCCCAAGCCCCTGCTCAACTCATTCTCTTGACAAAAATTTCCCTCTTTCTGGTTCAAAAGAGATGTCATAGTCTTTCAGAGGGGGCTTGCCTCCATGTGATCATTTCAGATGTCCTAAAGGAAGGAATCCCCTCTCCCACCAGAGGGGGTTCCTTCCAATTATTTTTTAAAAGACTTTATTTATTTATTTTTAGAGAGGGGGGAAGGGAGGGAGAAAGAGGTAGAGAAACATCAGTGTGTGGCTGCCTCTGGAGCGACCCCTACTGGGGACCTGGCCTACAACCCAGGCATGTGCCCTGACTGAGAATCGAACCAGTGACCCTTTGGTTTGCAGGCCAGCACTCAATCCATTCAGCCACACCAGCCAGGGCTCCAATTATTTTTTTAAATATTTTTTGAAAAAAGAAAGTGATTGGAGGATCTTAGACAGCTGCTTTGTCTATTCCCCCCTTTGTCTCTGAGCAGCCCTGCCCTCTCCTGAGGTGCGGGCCAGCAAATCTGACAACCGATTTTACATGTTTGTGGAGGACTGGCTGTCTTTTAGGTCCTTCATGTACATTTTAATACATTTTAAATGTTTCAAACCAGAGGGGTGACTCATGGTGCCATTTCAGGCTGGTGAGATATTTTGGGATAAGCAAATCTTGTGGTGCCTGGCCTGCCTCTCCCGACCCTCAGGGTGATGGACAGCCTCCAGCCTTGACTATATTTGCATTTGGACCAGGCACTTCCCAAGCCCCCATAACCTGTGCCAATTATTGAAACTTATGCTTTGCTGCCTCGTATAGTTTGCTATTTTTCCTAAGTAGATTTGCTTACAGCAAATGAAGGACTTGTTGAGGAAAATGACAGGGATCCTGAAGTATTCCTGTGGATCAATGGTCTGCATGCTGGTTGTGGTGTTGCTTACACAAGTGTATGCATTTATTGAAACTCACCTAACTGTATACTTAAAATGGTTGCATTTTATTGTATGTGATTTATACTTTGATGAAAGCAGATGTTGTTGGTTTTTTTATTTCCATATAACTTACAGAGTCTAGAGTCACATCTTTCTTATATAGGAACTTGCTTGTATTTGTAAGTTGATGTACTGAGTTAGGTTGTACCTAGAGCCATAGCCGAAAGCCATCCTAACTTGTATACCAACTTCTGGCTCAACATGGCTCCTCAAACAGCGTGGCTGAAATCAAACTCTGTGTGGTCTGGCCTTGCCTCCAAGTTGCTCCTTCTACCCAGTAACTCAAGCCCAAATCAAGGAGACACACTTGACTCCTCCCCCAGCCTGCCCTGCAAGGTCGCTTTAATGTGACCATCACCATCACTAGCACTGCTGTGATTGCTGGTCTCTCATATACACTCTCTGTCCAGTCTCGCCAATCACTGACCTTGTGAGTCAGAGGCTCCTGACTGAAGCCCTAGATGCAGGCACTATTACCCAGAGTAGGTTTACCAGATCATGGCTGAGTCTCAGGAGCTTCCCAGCCACCCTGTTCTGGAGGCCATATGGCACTGGTCCTGATGGGCTACTGCCCCTGAGCCAAGGTACTATCCATGTTGCCTGAGTATGACTCAGGTGTCTGGGTCCCTTGGAGGCTGGGCCCTGTCCTTTTGCCCTAGCTTTGTGGTCTACTCTAATGATTTCTGAGTGAGTCTATCTGTCTTGCCTACCAGGCTGCAAGCCCACTGAGGGCAGGGACGGAGCCCTGCTCCTCTTTGTTACCCTCAACTCCCAGCTATGCTAGTGTTTGGTGAATGTTTAGGGACTGATTAATGAGTTCAGTTTTATGAAAACCATGAAGGAGAGGTCCATACTCACCAGGCGGAACTGGGTGTCGATGAGGGTACAGAGACTGGAGGCTTAGAGACCGCTGATGGTGGGCGACTTGGTCTGGCCGTTTTGGAGAGCTATTTGGCAATATCTCATCAAGTGGAAGATGCACTCCTATCTTTGCTTTGGAGAAACTGTCTCTTGCACGTGCATGAGAATGTTCATGGCAGTGCTCTGTGTAATCACAAAAAGGCTAGGAGTGACCTACATGTCCGTCCACAGGGGGCGCTGTGGTCGTCCCATGACGGGTTATATGCTCTCAGAAACACAGCAGATCAGAAAAGAAAGCTGCAGGTGGATATATACAATACCATTCCACTTGCATGGTCTTTAAATAAATGCAAAATACTACTACATACTGTTGATTATATATATTAGGGCTCAGGACATGCTGAATGGTGGCTTAGGGCCCAGTTCACCCCTCTGCAAAGGGTATATACAATTGATACATTGCTTATTTCAATACATAATAAAATATAAAGAATAATGGGCACCAATTTCAGGAGGATGATCATTTTGGGGTGGCATGGGGGTGCAGAGAAATGTACTTGAGTCAGGAACACAGAAGGCTTTATCAGTATTGACATAGGGATATTTACCAGCTGGGTGGTGGGGAGTGCCTGGGGTGTCTGGGGTGCCTGGTAATATCATTCTTTATTCTGTGGTCATCATCACTGTTGTTCACCAGACATCTGTGGCTTCTTTCCCTACCTTTTTAAAGATTTTATTTACTTATTTTTAGAGAAGGGGAGGGAGAGAGGGAGAGAAACATCAATGTGTGGTTGCCTTTCATGTACTCCCTAGTGGGGACCTGGCCCACAACCCAGGCACTTCCTAACTGGGAATGAAACTGGTGACCCTTTGGTTCACAGGCCAGCACTCAATCCACTGAGCCATACCAGCCAGGGCTCCTTCCCCTTTTAGGCATGTAATAGGGTTGTCCTTCCTGGTTCGCTATGGTTGGGAGGGGCCCTGTGACTTGTTCTGGCCAATGAGCTGTGAGCTAGAGCATTAAATTGCCTTTTTGAAACCCTTCGAATTTCACTTTTGCTGGCTGTTCCATCAGCCAGGTCCCTGAGAGATTTCAGTGTGCCTTGCTGGTCCCTGAAGGACATGTGGCAGAAGCAGGAAGCATCAAGTAGCAGGAGCAGAGAGTGTTAGACACTGAGGTATCAGGGTTGTTTGTTACTGCAGCACAATCTAAACTATTCTGACTGGTACATACATTTTAGTGTGTTGAGAATATTTCAATTAAAAAATGAAATGAGAGAAAACATCCAGGCCTTTCAGGCAAGTGCCAAGATTTGACAGGAGGAGGGGGCATAGGAGAAAAGGGCTGTTAGGGCTTCCTTTCCATTGCTCTTTCAAAAAAAAAAAAAAAAAAAAAGCTCCATTTTGCCTTTGAGTGGTAGCCATGGACAAAATCAGCATTGAACCTAGGAGCCTTGAGGCTGGAGTGCCCCAACACCTCATTACACCACCTTAGAAACCCATTCAGCACCACCGTGCTCTCCCCAGCAGGCCTCAGCTTCAGGAAACCAGCCCAGCCATCCTGGGTATTCCACACCCTCAGGGCAGACTTGCTTGGCACATTTTCTGGGCTTCTGAGTCCTCCTCCTCCCCTAAGCACTGGCACATCAGTCAGAACAGATACATGGGAGCAGAGCAGACAGGATGTGAGGAAGTTCTTGCCTTCGGTGCCTGGCAAGAACATGAACGTGGGCTCCCCAGAGCTTGGGGCTTGAGGCTCCTTCACACAGGCCAAAGCCCACTGACACTTCAAACACGGCCTTCTGCGTTCCTGGATCACCTTGACTGGAGGGGCGGGGAGGAGGATCTGCAAATAATATCTGGATTTCTGTGCTGCTTTTCTTCCTAAAGCTTCAAAAGTCTTCCCCCTCTCTGATCTCTCACAACAAGGAGAGGAAGATTCTTTTATTTCCTAGTCCAGGTGAGGAATGGGGGCCCAAGGAGGGTGAGCAAAGGCCTGAGATCACAGAGCAGGACAAGGACATAATTCTGGTGGGCAAGGGCCTCTGTCTCACATCTGCAGATCCCAGCTCCCAGCCCTGGACCCAGGCCCCTTGCTGGGCTGGCTGGTTCACTGTATGGGCAGCAGCCTCCGAGCTCTCAGACGGCCTTTCTGAGGGCCAAACTGAGCCCTGACTGGCCCCTGTCCTGTCCTGGAGCCTGAGTAGACAGGAGAAAGATCCTGAGGATCCTGAGGAGAAAGATCCTGAGCAGACAGGAGAAAGCTCAGCCCCCTCCCACAGAGCGGTGACGACATGTTGACTGTGAGCTCTGTGGTCCCGCCACTGGGAGGTCAGGCCAGGGAAGCTGCCAGAACACGGGGGCTGAAGAGCGTCCAGATAACGCAATGGGGTAGCCTCTGTGGGTGGAAATGACATTTCTCTGCTTTAAATAGCTCCATCTCTGGAGCCCCAGAGCCTCAGCAGGGCTATTAATTCCTGGACACTGGGAGCTGCCCAGCCTCGTCATTCTGTTTGCACAAGTTGTGTAAGGTCTCGGGCATTTTCCTGCCGCTGGTCTTGCCCACCTCCCCTCAGCTTTCCTGTGCCGTTTCAACAAGGGGTTAGTTTATTTCTAGTAGTGGGCCTGGGTTTCAAGCTGACCACATGCATATTTTGTCCTTCTTACGATTGACATGGCTCAAGTCAACAGCAAACTCTTGAGGGTTTTCTTTGTAACCTGGTGTCTCCATAATGAAAGGTAATGTGTATGCACATGAATGGCAAAAACACATGTGTCTATGTGTGTGCATCAAGCTAATAAATTTGTTAATCCCCTAGTTGCTTTTGAGCAATTACTATGTGTCAGGTACTGTGCTAACTCTGGCTACACAGGATAAACAGGAGTCCTAACTGATAAAACTAGCTGTCACGTCCATTCCTGCATCTCATGGTGTCACCTGGCCCAGGTGGGCACCTCAGCCACTAGTTTCAAAGTCTTTGAATCCTGCCCCTCGTCACCAAGTCCCCCCACCCCCACCCCTGCTTGTGCTATGCTGAAAAGGATGAAGAAGAAAAGACAGATAGGTGCAGGAGGTACTCAGTGCAGAAAATTGACAGGTCACGGTGGTTGGCTGGCTGTAGAAATAGGAATCAATGTCAATTCCAAGGTATTCAGCCCGAGGACAGGAAGAACTGGAGAATGGCAAAGACAGGTGCATGGACTTGGGAGGGGCCACTTGCCTAATAAGGAATTGTGTTGGCCTTCTGATAAAAGTCCAATCACAGTGGCTTAAACACATAGGTATCTTCTCTCACATAAAAGTCCACAGCCCCAGGGCTGGTGCAACAGCTCCATAGTCACTAGGATCCTTATAGCTTTCTGCTCTGTCAGCTTCAAATTCTCCTCATGGCCCAAAATAGCTACTGGGGTTCCACCCATTACATCTGAATTCCAGAAAGAGAGAAGGAAGGACAGAAGGACAAAAAGGGGTTATGTCTCTCACCCTTTTGAAGATGCTACCTAGAAGTCACCTATCACCCTCTGCTTGCCTCTCATTAACTAAAACTTAGTCACTTGGCTACACCAAGCTGCAAGGTAGACCTGGAAATGTAGTTTTTTATTTTGCTTTGTTTTTTGTTTAGCAGGGTGTGTTGCCCAGAGCTGTGTTATGGGCGCAGAAGGGAAGCACTGACATTGGGAAGCTACTGCAGCTTTCGCCATAGCACTCAATAAATAGCTGTTGACTGGAACTGAGTCAGGGTGAAAGATAAGGAATTGTGTTTGGGGCACGCAGAGTTTGCAGTGAGGATGGAATGACCTGTCTGAAACAGAGGAGTGGAACACCTGTGAAGGGAGGGTTGAACACGTAGATTCTCTGGTCAGCCACAGAGAGGCAAGAAAACCATGGCTGTAGTGAGAGCCTATGGCCAAGCCTGAGTCAAATCTACAGCTTGCAAAAGAAAAAAATGACAGACCATCGTTAGTCCATTATCACTCTGTGACTTTGTCTGGGCTCGCCTCGCCTGCGCTCAGTCTGTAGGACCTCTGAAGGCACGCAGTGCAGCTCCTACCTGTGGGCAGCACCTAAGAAGCACAGCATGCCCGGTTCTGCCCTGTGCCCAGGCTGAGCATTTCCAGGACACTGATAGGGAAGATGCCCCCCATCTGCTCCTCCCCACTTCATACCTCCTGCTCAGACTTGGCTAACAGTTAGACCCCGCCTGGGGAAATCTTGAAGCTGAAGAGCAGGGTGGGGGGCTGTGAGGGGGGCACACTGAGGAGAGGGAGCAGGGGCATGGGTAGGGCTTCTCTCCCTGCTATGTAAGTCCTCAAGAAGTTTCTCACAGAAGATGTATATCAGTGGTTTTCAACTGTGTGCAGTTTTGTCCCTCAGACAGGTGGCCAGGTCTGGGGACCTATCAGTTGTTTTGACTGAAGGAGTGGGGTGTGCTATTGAAATTTAGTGGGTAGAGGCCAGAGACGCTGCTAAACATCCTACAGAGCACTGGACAGCACTGCACAGCAAAGAATTTTCCAGTCCCAAATGCAAATAGCGCTGAGGTTGCAAAACCCTGGTTTATGTGAATCTGATCACTGGGCCCACAGGAAACTTAAATAATCTCACCTAGAGCCGTGCAGTGCTGGTGGGCATTTAGGCTAATTCTCAGCCTCTGCAAGGCCTGTGTAACCACCTGAGGAGGGCAGAAACCATGCTTCTCATAACTGACTACCATTCATTCAGCATTTACAACACCCCAGGTTCTTTACATAAATGACTGAAAGCTTTTCAACAACCATAAAGAAGTAAAGGGCATAGTCATTTATTACCCCTTTTTCACAGATGAGCAAACTGAGGCTCTGAGGGGCTACGTGACTTACCTAATAGCACATAGCTAGTAAGTGACCCCAAAGCCCATTCACTTTCTATTCCCCACATGCCTCTTTTGAAAACTCATAATTGGGCCCAGGCTGGTGTAGCTGAGTGGATTGAGTTCGGACTGTGAACCAAAGGGTCAGCCGTTCAATTTCCAGTCAGGGCACATGCCTGGGTTGTGGGCCAGGTATCCAGTAGGGGGGTTGTGAGAGGCAACCACGCATTAATGTTTCCCTCCTTCTTTCTCCTTTCCTTCCCCCTCTCTAAAAATAAATAAATAAAATCTTTTAAGAGAACTCATAATTAGGTATGACAAATGAGGAACTTCCTACTACCTAGACCAGTCCCCTAATGCTAGCACCTCCTTCTGCAGCTGTTCCAGGCACACAGGAATGTCTACGCTTAAAGTACATAACGATGTACTGGGAGGATGCAGTTCCCGGAAAAGCAAAGCCAGGTGGCTGTCAAGCAGATGAAAATATGCTCAGCTTCATGAAGGGGTCAGGCAAGTACAAATGAGAGTGATGGTGAGATCCCTGAGCGGGGTGCCAGCACATGGGTAGAAATCACCGAGCACTGAGCACCTGTAGCTGCTGGGTGTCGGGAAGGGCCTCCTCACTCATTGCTGGCAGGGCCGGAGGTGTCCGGCCTTTGCAGAAGCAATCTGCAGCATCTTCTAAAATTAAACACAGGACACTTCAACACAGCATTCCAGTTTCTGGGCACATACGAACAAGTAGCAAGGATTTTATCACATCACAGCTCAAAGTAGCAAAACAAGAAATATAGTTATGCCTGCCAGAAGGGGGTAGTTTAAAAAATTAATAAAGGTGAATTTTCTTATGTGTAAATAATCAAATTTTTAAAAAGACCACTGTGCAACCATAATAGTTCCTACGATGCAGAAAAATATGTTTAACAAGATTCCATTTATAGCACCTGTGTAATGTAAATGCAGATGAAACATTTGCATATGCTTATGGTAACACGGGAAAATATAGATGGGTTCGTTTTAGGTTGCCTATGTGGGTTCCCTGGGAGTGGAGACAATGCTGAGGTGGGAACCAAAGAACAGCGGAGAAAATAGAAAAAAGAACAGATTTGAACATTATGTGTGACACGACCAAATTTCTACACTTATGGAACAGTTATAAATGTGTAGTTAGATGTTTAAATTAAAATTAAAAAAATTTAATTGTCAAAAGGACCGAGCTTGGGTGGAGGCAGGGGGTCTCCAGCCGCCCAGCTCCAGGCTCAGGCTGCCCGGGAATCCCCTCGGGCACTCAGCGGAGGCTGCATGCTCCCGGGACAGGATGGGGTCGCAGGCTGGCGGACTGGTAGCCGCGCCCACGGGCGATTGTAGCTGCACCTCGTCCGGGTGGGGCATGGAATCCTTCACCTGGAGGGAAACAGACGCCGCTGCCCAGGAGACCGCATGGGGATTTTCCAGTGGGAGTGGAGGCTGCTGAAAGGCCCATTGTCCGCCACCGGAGGAGGCCGGCATGGCGTGGGGACAGTGAGGCCTGGGGTGTGGTGGGCGGGTGACCCCGGCTATGTACCCTAGTGCGGCACCTCGGATCACTGGGGCAGGATTCAGCCAGACGCCTGAAGCTGCTCTTCAGCCCAAAGCCCAGTATTAAGTATTACCTGCAAGGGTAGCTGGGAGGTCAGGCCCAGAGCGCTGCAGGGTTTGTGCTTAGAAGTGCGGTTGGTATTTTAGGGCCTGGGAGGGGCTCACGCAGGCCCTGGGAGTTGTCTGTGTTTGTCCCCCCACCCCCTCACCCCCACCCCCACCTCCCTGGAGCCTAGCACACTGTAGGCACTCAAGCAACATTCGCATGGTGAATGACTAGGGCCTTCGACAGGCCATGTCTGGGGGTGTCCCCTCGAGTGTCCCCAACCTCCCTCCAGAACCCCGGGCAGCATTCTTGTACCACCAGAATCCCACCTAATGGTCTTAATCATTGTTTTTCTCAGGCCTGTGCCCTCCCTGCAACCCCAGCACACACACCCCTAGGACAGGGATCAGGACAAAGCCACATGCAGCCCAACACTCGGTTGACGTCTTCCACCAAAATTCACGTGAGAGGGGCTCAGAACAAGGATGCTTTGGGTCAGGCAGTCTCTCCCTGTCTCTTGAATACAAATTTAATCAGTCCTTAGGTGTAGCCTGAGCCCTGGGCCACTCAGGAGGACTGGTGGCAGAAGGACAAAGGTGTGACAGAACTTGTAGCTAAAACAAAACAAAACAAAACACTAGAGCACAGAGTTTAAAGGCTGGGTAGAGGGGGCAAGAAGCTTCTCTTGTTCCCTTGCCCTGGGCTGCTTGCCAAGAGGGAGGAAAATGCTTCCAGAAAGTGCAACTTCAGGTTTAGTGGCTCCAAGGGAAAGATTTCCTACCTGAACTAAAGCAAGAACTAGGCTGCAAACCAAAATCTTCTAACTCCCTTTGTGACCAAGAGATTCAGGGGGCTGGGGGTGGGACGGGATGGAAAGAATACTGGGCTTGGGGTCACAGGTCTGGATTTGAGCCATGGCCTCAGCTACTTAGATCAGCCCCTTGATCCTGGGAAAGGTCCTTGACCTCTCCTAACTTCGGTTTCCACCCCTGTAGCCTGGGGACAATAATTCCATTTCATTCAAATGTAGGCTGCTGATAGATGGGTGAATACCTGTCTCAGTCCTATACGTACAGTGGGTCCTCATTAAAAGGCTGGGCATCAAACAGATTGTTGCACACCCAGCATTGTTCACAACAGCGAAAATGTGCAAGCAATCCAAGTGTCCATCAACAAGTAAATGGATAAACAAATTTTTTCTGTCCCAGAGTGGAATGTTATTTGGTCATCAAAAGAATGAAGTTCTGATCATGGATGAACTTTGAAAACATGCTGAACGAAAGAAGCCAGTCACAAAGGGACAAGTATTGTGTGATTCCAATTATATGAGGTCCCTAGAACAGGCGAAGTCATAGAGACAGAACATAAAACGGAGGCTACCAGGGGCTGGGGGAGGGGAAGCAGAGAGTCACTGCTTGGTGGGTAAGATTTTCTGTTTGAGATGATGGAAACATTTTTGAAATCATGGTGATAGTTTTAAAACAGTGTGACTGTAACTAATGCCACTTGAATTTATACACTTAGAAATGGTTAAAATGGCAACTTTTATGTTACACATATTTCGCTCCCCCCCACCCCCAACACACACACACACACACAGGCTGGGGTACATGCTTGTGAAAAGCAAGTTCTGTTTTCACAGCACTTTTTTGGTATCTCCGAACTGGAATCAGCCCAGTGCCCACCTGCAGCAGAGTGGATGAAGCACCGTCTACTCACACAGTGGGATGCCGTGCCGTGAGCGTAGCGACAGCCACACACCACACTCTGGGCGAATCTCACAGACACAGTGTCGAGTAAAAGAAGGCAGACACAAAAGAGAACATCCTAAGTGACTCCATTCGTACAAAGCGCAAAAACTGCAAAGCAAAGCGAATCTGTGGTGCCAGAGGTCAGGGTAGGGTTACCCTTAGGGAGTAATTACTGGCAGGGGGCACAAGGGGTTTTGGGGGACTGCCAATGTTCTATTTCTTGATATAGATGCTGTTACCTGGGTAGCACTCTGGGAAAATTCTCCAAGCTATTTTTCACTTATCATGTGTGTTCTTTTCTGTATACTGTATATGGTCACTTCTGCAAAGCCTTTTTTTAAGGTTCTGGTTTGAGTCTTGGATGAAGGGAATGTTGAACTAGAAACTAAAGCTACAGGAGCCTGGTTTCCACGCTCAGCGTGTGCCAGCCAGAGCAGCTGCAGAGCCAGCTTCATGATTCTCTGCGCTGCTGTGATTGGCGCTGCCCCGCTCCCCAGGTGCCCGTGCTGTAAGCAATTAGTCGTTGAACTCTAAACAGCTGACTTTCCACAGCTCACACTGTCAGGGACCTGGAGGGGAGTAGGGTACACCCCAGCTCCAAAAAAATACCCTGGTCCCCACATGCCAGCCTGAGGGGCACAGCCCGCCCTTGCCTTGGGCGTTCAGGGACACAGTAGACACTCAGCAAACACTTGTGGGTGGGCCGTGTCATAAAAATTCTTCAAGATACTCCAGGATCCCAACACCCCCTTGGGGAGCTGCTTGCAAGGACATAGGACCTGGGGGCCTAGAGGAGAGGTTGTCCCTTCCCTTGACATGGGACATGTCCCACCTGCCTACTGGGTGCTGTGTGGGAGAGCTGACCTAAAACATTTGACTTGGCCCTGATTGACCCAAGATCCCTCCTGACACCAAACAGCCCTGCAGTTGGGGTTGGGGGGAGGGGATAATTTATATTTTGCTTAGTGACAAACTGCTAAATAATAGATCTGGCTGGGGTTTTGGTTTCTCCCCCACCAGCTTGACCAACGTGCTGGCCTATTGACTCCATTGGTCAGTTATTTTGGCCCTGTGGGGACCCGGAGCTTGGTTTCTGCTCCCGGAGGCCTCCCTCTCTCCAGGGTGTCTGGGCCTCCCCCAGGTGTCGTGTTTATTTGCCCACCTGTCTGGGGCGCTGGGAGCTGAAGAAGGCCTTGTGGGCCTTTGCCAGACTCTGGTTTTTTACATGACCTGGGGCACATGGCCTTGGGGGAGCAGGCTCCCGCTTGTGGGCATGTTTCTCATGCACATCTCAGGAGCAGCAGCATCTCCCATCCTCTTTGTACTTCTCCCTGCAAATGCTGTCTTCTTCTTTCTCCAGGTTCCTTTGCCTTTCCTCCTGTAGCAAACAGCCAGCCACTCCCAAAAGGCTCAGGGAGATTCTGAGACTTACCCAAGGTCATGGACTCATAAACGTCAGAGCATATCGTTTGATTTCTGGTCCTGTCTTCTTTCCGTTGACTCAAGATGCCCTCCCTCTTGCATCTGCAGACTGGGGCAGAGGCTAATCATAGCCACCCCAAATCATTCCCCTGTTTTCCCTTAGGAATCTCACTTTTATACAAGGCAGTATTGTGCCCAGACAAAAGAAAAATTCCAAGCCTCATTTGCAACCAGTGATTTGTAAGCAGAAACTTCAAGAACACTCCTTAAGGGGGAGGGAGGAGGCATGGACCTTTTTTACCTTTACACACTGCCTGGAACTCAAATGTAATGGCTGGAGCTCAGCAGCCATGTTGGCCAATGAAGTGACCTTGAGGAAAAAGTCAGGCAGTAGGATAGTAGATCAGAAATACAGAAGAGAGAGACTTCTGGCCAAGATGGAGGCATAGGTGGACACACTGCCTCCTCCCACAACCAAAATTAAGGACAACAAAGATTTAGAAACAAGAAAACAACCAGAACTAACAGAAAGTTGAACTGTACAGAAGTCCGATAACCATTCATCCAGACCAGTAAGAGGGGTGGAGTCGAGGCAGGAGGGAGCTGAGGTTGGCAGACCCAGGTGCGCAGGAGCCCCAGGCATGCAGGCGGCTAGCGGACCCCGGGCTAGGGGTGGCAACGGGCAGACCCAGCGAGGCCGAGCAAAGCAGCTAGCTGACCAGGCGGTCCCACATTTGTGCACAGATAATCTGGGCGAAAATGGGGAGCGAGACAGACCTCACAACCCAGGGCCCTGGTGCTGGGAAATAAAACCTAAAAACACCGATTGAAAACACTTGTGAGGGTTGAGGTGTCACAACCTACAGGAGAGACTCCCAGCCTCACAGGAGAGTTCGTTGGAGAGACCCACAGAATCCTAGAATGTACACAAGACCACCCACACAGAAATCAGCACCAGAAGGGCCCAATTTGCTTGTGGAAAGCGGCGGAAGGGACTGAAATGCAAGAGAGTGGAGCAAGCGCCATTGTTCCCTCTCGGACCCACCCCCACATACAGCATCACTACCCAGTGACTGGGCTGCCCTGACCTGGGGAACAACTAAGGCTCCGCCCCTCA
>PVKU01011605.1:0-25047 GCA_004027475.1 Anoura caudifer | reverse complement strand
TCATCTAAGCAATGAACAGATAGCCAACCTATCAGATGCACAATTCAAAGCCTTGGTGATCAGGATGCTCACAGAATTGGTTGATTTTGCTCACAAATTAGATCAACAAATGAAGGCTACAATAAGTGAAATGAAGGAAAACGCATGGGGAACCAACAGAGATGGGAAAAAAACTGGGACTCACATCAATGGAATGGACCAGAAGGAAGAGAGAAACAACCAAACAGAAAACAAGGAAGAAACAAGAATTCAAAAAAATGAGGAGAGGCCTAGGAACCTCCAGGGCATCTTTAAACGTCCCAACATCCGGATTTTAGATGTACCAGAAGGAGAAGAGGAAGAGCAACAAGTGGAAAACTCATTTGAACAAATAATAAAAGAGAACTTCCCCAATCTGGCTAAGGAAATAGACTTCCAGGACGTCCAGGAAGCTCAGAGAGTCCCAAAGAAGGTGGACCCAAGGAGGAACACACCAAGGCACATCATCATTACATTAGCCAAGATTAAAATGAAGGAGAGAATTCCAGAAGCAGCAAGGGATAAGGGCACAGTCACCTACAAAGGAGTTCCCATCAGACTGTCAGCTGATTTCTCAGAAGAGAGCTTACAGCCAAGAAGGGGCTGGAAAGAAGTATTCCAAGTCATAAAAGGCAAGGACTTACATCCAAGATTGCTCTATCCAGCAAAGCTGTCATTTAGAATGAAGGGAAGATAAAGCGCTTCTCAGATAAGGTAAAGTTCAAGGAGTTCATCATCACCAAGCCCTTATTATATGAAATGTTAAAGGGACTTATCTAAGAAAAAGAAGATAAAAAATAAGACAGTGAAAAGACAGCAAACTCACAGATATTAACAACCAGACCTAAAACAAAAGCAAACTAAGCAAACACCTAGAAGAGGAGCAGGAACACAGAAATGGAGATCACATGGAGGGTTAGCAACAAGGGAGTGGGAGGAAGAGAGACGGAAAAAGGTACAGAGAATAAGTAGCATAGACCGTGGGTAGAAAATAGACAGAGGGAGGGCAAGAATAGTGTGGGAAATGTAGAAGCTAAAGAACTTACAACACATGGACATGAACTAAAGGGGGGGAATGTGGGTGGGAGGGGGTGTGCAGGGTGGAGGGGAATGAAGTGGGGGAAATGGGACAACTGTAATAGTATAATCAATAAAATATATTTAAAAAAAAGAAATACAGAAGAGACCTGAGTCTCAGATGACTTGAGAGCCACCATACCAGCCTAGATTTTCTACTTCCAGACTTCTTTTACATGAGAGAGAAATAAACTTCTAACTTATTTAAGCCACTGCTGTATGGTTTTCTATGTGCAACCAAATTGGATTCCTCCTGATTCAGAAACCTCATTTCTGGTCATACACAGTTTGTCCTGCTCTTCTTCCTGCACACTCACTTGGAATGCTGGGGCATCTCTCCTCATAGTTCTCAGTTTGTACATCTGCTGGGCCTGGGTATGAGAGCCATCCCAGGCAGGCACTCATCTGGATGCCTTAAACCTGCTGAGAGTTCTAGAGAATGACCACATGACAGCTTCTTCTGTTTGTTCCTGCAGCCAGGTAAAGCTACTGAGCAGGGAGAACACCTGAGAGTTCCAAGCACTCAGCAGTTGGCATAGGTTGGATTCTTCGGAGGGCAGGGTTACAAAGACACACACTTCCCCTCTCAGCCCCCAGACTTTCTGAGACTGAGACAGAGATTTCATTATTTGGTCTCTCGTCAGCTGCCCCTCTGCCCCTGGAGCACAGCACAGTGCAAGGTCCTAAGCCTGTTTCCTCTCCTGCAGTTTAAGCATCCCTGTGGTCAGTCCTGATTTGCATGACGTCTCTCCTCCTGGTTTTCCCTCATTCCTGACCCCCTTTTTATGTCCCCTGGACTGGATTTCTGGGGTCTGGCCCCTTGTAGCTTGCTTTCCCTTTCTTGAGCCTGTTCACTCATCAGTTCCTTCACCTCTGGTAACTCTCTGTCTTTCAGAAAGTGCTCTTCATCCCAGCATCCACTGAGGTCACACCATCCTTCCAGGGAGGAGGCAGCAGCGTAAAGGTCTAGTCTCTAGCACAAACCAGACCTGGCTTCAGAATTCTTCCTTCCAATAGGTTCAGAGAACTTTTAGTGTACTGGTCTTTGTCCTAAGGGCTTCACATGTTCTACCTTGCATAACACTAGGGGCCAGATTCTATCATCACCATCATCGTCTCCACTTTTATTTATTTTTAAATTATATTTTATTGATTATGCTATTAAAGTTGTCCCATTTCCCCCCCTTCATTACCCTCCACCCTGCACACCCCCTCCCACCCACAATCCCCCCTTTAGTTCATGTCCATGGGTCATAAGTTCTTTAGCTTATAGATTTCCCACACTATTCTTGCCCTCCCCCTGTCTATTTTCTACCCACCGTCTGTGCTACTTGTTCTATGTACCTTTTCCCCCTCTCTCCTCTTCCCACTCCCCTATTGCTAACCCTCCATGTGATCTCCATTTCTGTGCTTCTGCTCCTGTTGTAGTGGCTTGCTTAGTTGGCTTTGGTTTTAGGTCTGGTTGTTAATACCTGTGAATTTGCTGTCTTTTTACTGTTCATATTTTTTATCTTCTTTTTCTTAGATAAGTCCCTTTAACATTTCATGTAATAAGGGCTTGGTGATGATGAACTCCTTTAACTTGACCTTATCTGAGAAGCACTTTATCTTCCCTTCATTCTAAATGACAGCTTTGCTGGATAGAGCAATCTTGGATGTAAGTCCTTGCCTTTCATGACTTGGAATACCTCTTTCCAGCCCCTTCTTGGCTGTAAGCTCTCTTCTGAGAAATCAGCTGACAGTCTGATGGGAACTCCTTTGTAGGTGACTGTCCCCTTATCCCTTGCTGCTTCTAGAATTCTCTCCTTCATTTTAATCTTGGCTAATGTAATGATGATGTGCCTTGGTGTGTTCCTCCTTGGGTCCAACTTCTTTAGGACTCTCTGAGCTTCCTGGACTTCCTGGAAGACTATTTCCTTTGCCAGATTGGGGAAGTTCTCCTTTATTATTTGTTCAAATAAGTTTTCCACTGGTTGCTCTTCTTCTTCCCCTTCTGGTACCCCTATAATTCGGATGTTGGGACATTTAAAGATGCCCTGGAGGTTCCTAAGCCTCTCCTCATTTTTTTGAATTCTTGTTTCTTCCTTGTTTTCTGTTTGGTTGTTTCTTTCTTCCTTCTGGTCCACTCCATTGATTTGAGTCTCAGTTTTCCTCCCATCTCTGTTGGTTCCCCATGCGTTTTCCTTCATTTCACTTATTGTAGCCTTCATTTGTTGATCTAATTTGTGAGCAAAATCAACCAATTCTGTGAGCATCCTGATCACCAAGGCTTTGAATTGTGCATCTGATAGGTTGGCTATCTGTTCATTGCTTAGATGAATTGGCTCTGGGGCTTTGATTTGTTCTCTGGTTTGAGCTATTTTTATTTCTGTTTTTTTTTTGTTTGTTTGTTTTTTTGGTCTAGTCGCAGCTATTACGTAGTGAGGGGTGGAGCCTTAGGTGTTCCCCAGGGCGGGGCCGCCCAGTCGCTGGGTAGTGACACTGGATGTGGGAGCAGGGTCCGAGAGTAAACAATGGTGCTTGCTCTGCTCACTCCCGGATTCCAGTCCCCTCTTCTGCTTCCCCTCTGCCTGGATTATCTGTGTGTGAATGTGGGGCCACCTGGTCAGCCAGCCGCCCTGCACGGCCTCACTGGGTCTGCACAGCTGCCACCCTGTGCCCGGGGACTGCCAGCTGCCACCTCTGCACCTGGGATCTGCCAGCCGCTGCTGCCTGCGTGCCCGGTCCGCACCTCCACTCTTTCCTGCCACAACTTGGTCCCTCTTACTGGTCTGGATGAATAGTTGTTGGACTTCCGAACAGTTCGATTTTCTGAGTTCTGGTTGTTTTCTTGTTTCTAAATCTTTGTTGTCCTTAATTTTGGTTGTGAGAGGAGGCACAGTGTGTCCGCTTACACCTCCATCTTGGCCGGAAGTCCCGTCTCCAGTTTTAAATTGAGGATGATGGGCACAGGAAGGTTGAGTAACTTGTTCAAGGTCACACAGCTGGTAAGGGCTAGAGCTGTATGTTTGCCTAGGCCGTCTGCCTCTAGAGCTCATGCTCTTTTTTGTTTTTCTCATTTCAAATTTATTAAAACTTTAGCAGTACAGCCTGGCTGGTGTGGCTCAGTTGATTGGGCAACATTCTGCAAAGTGAAAGTTCGCTGGTTCGATTCCCAGTCAGGGCACGTGCCTGTGTTGCAGGCCAGGTCCCTGGTTGGGGGCATGTGAGAGGCAGCTGATCAATGTATCTTGCACATTCCTGTTTCCCTTCCTTTCTCCTTCCCTTCCACTCTGTCTAAAAATAAAGAAATAAAATCTTTAAAAGAAAAAAAGATCCTTCAGCAGTACAAGTTATTGAGGTTGCAGATTATCAAAAGATCAACTCAATATAAGTATACATTTAAAAAAAGGACAAACATAAAACAAGCCAGAAACAATGAAAAGAGGAAAACAACATGTTGGAGACTCGTCAGTGAGTCTCTAAAACTTAAAGTTTGAGACAGAGTGGAAGTAAGTTTATACAACTCACTCATGCACTGTCATCTTCACCTGTTCCAGGGTTTGGCTCATGACCAAATTTTTCATTTTTATCACGTGCACGGTCATTTTCTTAACCCTTTGATTTTTGGTTTTCTTTGATCACTGCTGATCTATTCTTCTCATCCTCCTTATTTTTCTTCTTTTTAAAAAAATTATTTTATTTTCTATCCTCACCCAAGGACATGCTGATTGATTTTTAGAGAGAGGGGAAGGGAGGGAAAGAGAGAGGGAGAGAAACATCAATCGGTTGTATGCACCCCAACCAGGGACTGAACCTACAACCTAGATATGTGCCCTGACCGAGAATTGAACCCGAGATCTTTCAGTTTACAGGGTGATGCTCCAACCAAGTGGGTCACACCGGCCAGGGTTTGTCCTTATTTTTCAACCTGGAGAGCTTTAATTTATTATCCTGACTATTGGTTTTATCTTTGAGAATGGCCTTTGATCTCTATCAGCCCTTTTACCCCTGTTATTATTTGAACTGTTATAATCTCGGTGTTTAGGGTACATTCTCTTCTGACCCTCAGAATTTTCTTTTCTGTGTGAACTCTTCTCTTGGATTCTCTTATTCTTTGTTTCTGCTTGGCCTTTCTTCTCTCTCTGAGCTCTGTGAATCTCTCCTTCTTCTTTCTTTACTTCTCCACCCTCGGGTGTCGCTCTTCTCTCTGGGCTCGGTGATTTCCTCTTCACCCGTTCCCCATCCTCCGTATCTGCAGCCCCCTCGCCTCCCTTGTGGCTAGAGTCACGGCTTCCCCATCGCGCTCTCCGGCCGCTGTCCCCGCTCCTGCTCCCCGCCCTTGCTCTGCCGCTGTAACAGCGTTTGCCTCTAGTGCGTGTGGTTCTCTCCTCCTAGACCATGCACGTCTGCCCTCTCCCTCGCTTTTATTATGATCACGCTCGTTTGACTGTAACTGCTCAGACTTCTCTTTCTTCACTTCTGCCCCTTTCCGGGTCTCTCCCTTGAGAACCAGACTTCCCTTTTCCTTCAGCAGTCTCACGGGCTTCTCCCTGGCTGCTGCCGCTTTTCTTCCTGTCTGCCACGCTTGTGTCGCTGTCCTGACTCTTCGATTTCTCTTTGCTTTTATTTCTACTTTTAGGTTTGGCCCTTTTCTTCACTTGTTTTTATCATCCTTATCTTTTTCTGAATTTCTTCTGATGTCTCTCTGGTTGCTGTTAGATATTTATGGTCTTTAACTTTCTTTTCCTTTTCACTTTTTCTATTTGGACTCTCAGACACATGCCTGTGATCAGTTTTCCCCCCCTCTTTATTCTAACTGGGCTTCTTTGATTTTCTTTTCTTTTATTTAACTCACTCTTAGCCCCTTGGTACCCTTGATAATCTTTCAACCCTTAATACTCTTATTCTTTGAGCTTTTTGCATCTCTTGCCTCCAATGTGGAGGAATCTCACTACATCTGAAAGGATCCTGAACTGGATCTAAATGGAGTTTGATAATGCTTGGCCCCCTTCCTTTAATTTTCCTGCCAGACCTGGCAGCTAAAAGTTCTGGTATGAGGCTGGGAGTTAGGTGGGTTACACACTCTCCCTCTGTCTCTTTCTGTTTTCCCTTTCTTTTTCATCAGCTTTAGGAGGACTCTCTTTCATTAGAATCCATTTTCAGGTCCAGGAGGGATCTCTGTTGGAGGGCAGTAGGCTGGGGTGTGCATCAAGATTTTCGGCCTCACTTTCAGTAGATGCGCTTTTCTTGCTTTTCTTTAGCTTCTTCTTTTCTTCTTGTGTTTTCAGGAATTTTTCCTTTGTTTCTTTTCTTCTTCCTCCCCTTCTCCTCCCCTCCCCGCTCCTCCTCTTCCTTCCCCCTCCCCTCCCCCTCCTCCTGCTCCTCCTCCTCCTCCTTTCTCTTTAGAGGCACTTTAGAATCAGAAGCAGACTGAGAACCACTGGATGATGATGAGGAGGAGGATTTATGCTTTTCTTCTCTTCTTAGCTTTAGACTTGGGGATTGTTCTCCACCATTGAGTGTCTGCACCTCAGCAAATGGCTCACCAGCTGCCTCGGTTTTCTATCTCCCTTGCAACTTCCTGACCAGAAGTCACCTCTCCTCTCCAGAACAGCCGTGTAAAGGTTTCATTGTTACGGAGAACTGCCATTTGTATCCATTTGTATCCTTTCGCCTGGTTTCCTATTGGCCTGCTGACAAGAGAAATTCTTTGCTGTGTATGACAGCAAACCTCTCATCCTCAAAACTCCTCCATAAATAGAGTCCGCTCTTTGTCCATTTCCTTCACTGAAGTCACCACCCGAACCAGAAAATCTTGGACAGCTCTCTGAAAGGGACAGCTCTTAGGATGTAACGGCTTTGAGTTGATTCCCCCCCCCCCGCCCCCTGTTCCCTTGAACAGGGGTTGACATATGTTTGGGGCACACATCAGAAAATTATGAAAAGATAGCTCTTCTAGCCGGTTGATTATTAACGGTGATATATAAAGAAAAATCATGGACACCGAACCTTTATTCCCATGGCTCCAATATTTCAATTTTTAAACAGGGAAGAAGCTAGGACAAACTGACCCAGTCCTATCAGCCCTGTCCCAGTACAGTGTCCTCCTCCCAAGGTCCCATCCTTTAAAGTGCTTCAAACCTACCGCCTCTGCCAGAAAATGCCCTAAAGCCCACACCTGCCTCCCTCCCCACAACCCAGTCCTGGAGGCTAGAGCCCGTGCTCTTAACCTAGACAGTATCTAATTTCTTAACTTTGCCTCTTCTTAATTACACAGCCTTGGGTGAGTTATTTAACCTCAGTGTTTTGTAAATGCCGAACCACCTGGGGGGCCACTGTGGACATCATGACCCTTCACCCCAATAGTTCAGCATATCTGTCCCGAGAACGGGAGCATTTCCCTGTGTAACCTCGGCACTTGGTCAGCTCAGGGAATCTGACACTGATGCAGTGCCGTTATCTAATACAATGTTTATTTTCAAATGTCCCTGTCTCAAAAATGTCCTTTGTAGCTGTTTTTTCCATATAGAGTCCAGTCAAGGACCACACATTGTATTTAGTTATAATGTTTTAAGAACTTTTTAATTGAGATATAGTGTACATATCATAAAATTCACTCTGAAAGTGCATGAGTCCGTAGTGCTTTAGTACAATCACCAAGCTGTGCAACTGTCACTGCTGTCTAATTCCAGACAATTTTCATCAACCCCAAGAGAAGCCCCGTACCCATCTGCTGTCTCTCCCCACCTCCACCCCCCAGGCCTTAGCAGCCATCAGTCTACTTTCTGTCTCCATGCACTTGTCTACTCTGGGCGTTTCCTATCACAGGAATCACACAGCGTGTGGCGTTTTGTGTGGCTTCTTTCACTTAGCACAGTGTCTTCACGATTCATCCATACTGTAGCATGTATTAAAATTTCATCCCTTTTTATGGTTAAATAATATTCCATTATATGGATATGCCACATTTTGTTTGTTCATTCATCAGTTAATGAACATTTGGGTTTTTTTTTTTTCTGCTTTTTTTCTATTATGAATAATGCTTCTATGATATTGACGTTTTTGGGTCCAGGCTGTTATTTTGCAGAATGCCTGTCCATTAGGATTGCCTGATTGTTTTCCTTGTGATGAATTTCAGGTTCACCGAATCAATTTTCATAGCCTAATAAGTGGCTTTCTCTCTGTGATGAGCCCAGCCATAGGCCACCAGCTCCGCCCAGCCCCACCCAGCTCCATCCCTGGCAGGTGGAACAGCCTGGTGGAGCCAGAGTTCCTTGCCTCCCCAACAAAGCAGCCCTGTGCTCATTCCCACTGCCCGCAGCCCTGCCACTGCCCTCCCTGCCCCATGGGCCCAGAACCTCAGAGCTATTTCAGGTCCCTTTGTGGTCAACCTGGCCTGGGAAAATCTGAGGTCCTGGCTGCTGGGCACAACCGCTTCCCTCAGAGGCATGAAGGTCATTCCCTGGGCTTGGCTCCTTCGGTCTGGTGGCCTAGCGCCTTGCTTCTGGTTCCAACGACCTCCGGCAGTCACCCCCATGGCAGCCAGAGTGAGAGAGCAGCATGTGTACCCCTGGGATGGGCTTCCTGTTGACAAACGCCGGCCTGTGGCATTGGGTGTGGGTAAGGCTCAAAAGAGCGTCTATCTAAAATTGGGTCCTTTCTGTTCGATGGATTTAGAGCACGTGAGTCATTGCTGTTCCCTTCACGTGGGCAAAAGCAGCCTTTTCCCCCTTGCTGGTTTCCTCGGTGCAGCCCCCAGGAGTCCCACAGCTATGAAAACCTGCAGGCTTTCCTCCCGGACCTCTTCCTCAGATTAACAGCTCAGCTTTCCTGGCAGAGTGTGCAAGGCAGTGGGCCTGCCGTGCCCTGGCTGACTGTTTATTTGTTAGAGCAGAGGGAGACAAGGCTTTTGGGACACTTTTTGACGTGCTGTGTGGCTTTGAACAAGTCATTTGACCAGTCTGTGCTCCTGTTTTCCTAGCTGGAAATTAGGGAATGGATGGCACCATTCTTTGTGGCATTTATCCACAGGCTGAGGTTTTTTATGGGTGATGTAATGGAACAAGTGACTCAGATAGGGTAAACCTCCTTCCTTGGGGGTACAGACATTTACCGACAGGTCAGATCCCCATTTGGCCATCATGGTGGATGAAGAGGTGATTGGGGGAACAGCATAAGCTTCAGAGCCAGACGCTCCCACAGGTCTGCCTGTGTTTTACTAGTTGTATAAATTAATCTCAGGCAAGTTAATCTCTCTGACTCCTGTGTAATGGGGATAATAGTAGCTTTTTCAGGAGCTGGTAGAGAGATAAAAGGAGTTACATCTGTAAAGTGCTAAAGACAGTTTCTAGAATGTGTAGATGCTCAGGAGACCATCGATAGGGACAAAGTGCAGCCAAAGAGGGTAGTGGTGGGGTAGTTCCCTGAAATACATGTCTCCAACTCCCCCCGCCTGTCGGCCTGTTTCTCATGCTAGGGTGGTAATGTAGTGGTGTTGGGTGAATACCCGGAAAATTTTATTGTGGTGTCTTCCCTGGGAATGAAGGTCCCTTAGCTCTTACCCTCCTTTTTGCTCAGCCTACTTTTCACCTCCTTAGAAAACAGAACCAATCAGAATAGGTTTCAAAAGGCCCAAGTTATGTCAAGGAAAACCTTCTGGAGATTGAAACGCTGCAGGGTGAGGCTGTGAACCCCACCTGTGGGGCCTGTGTCCCTGGGAGGCTTGTGGGTTCTGGCCTCCCCGGTGGCATGGATCTGGGTGGGCCACCCAGGGGGTGAGATTTCAGGGCTTCCCAGCCACTAATCCTCTCCGTCTTGTGGGCTAATTCTTGATAGTCCTCGAAGCCCATTGACTTAAAGCTTTGATCCCTGCTGGAGAGACACCCCTGGGAAAAGATATCATTTAATCCTCTTCAATCATGTAACCCTCTGTGTATGTGACTACAGCAGAAAATGCTGGTGTCGCCTGCATCATTTCTCTCCGTCTCCATTTTGTAATAGAACCCTCAAGTTCTGGCTGCCCTGTTAGAGCAGGGTGTCTCAACTGAGGCTGTGTTAAACATTTTTGGCTGTATAATTCTTTCTTGTGGGGGGCTGTTCTGTGCATTGTAAGACATTTAGCATCGTCCCTGGCCTCTACCCATCACCACCCTCCCAGTTATAACCAAAACTGTTTCCAGATGTTGCCAGTGTTTCCTGGGAGTGGGAGCAAAATCTCACCTGGTTGAAGACTACTGAGTTAGAGACTACCTCTCCCAGCCTCCCTTGCAGCTAGATGTGGCCATGTAATAAAGTTCTGGCCAGTGGCACATGACTTGGAACACGCAGAAGTGTTGATGTGGGCGAGTGCCAACTTCCCTTAAAGGGAAGAGCGGGCTCTCTGCTTCTTTTCTTTCCTTCCCACTGGCTGGAATGTGAACCCAGCTCCAGGAGCTGGGAGACAAAGGCTGTGGGTCCAGGTGGCAGAGCAGCTTCAGAGGGGAGCCTGGTGCCCAGCACTGTGGCATATGCTTAAACTGCTGTATCAGAGAGAAATAACTATCCTGGAGCCATTTTGGCCTTTGTCACAGGGACCCTTGATGTGAGAAAGAAAAAAGAGACAGTTGGAGCCCCAATTGGTTGAGCCTTTGTGATTTTCCGCAGCCAGACTATCAATATATCCTAGTTAACATGATGAGTTTATCACCTCCTTTCCTGAGTTCAGAGTCTGAAATGAGAAGCAAGGGAAACACGAGAGCAAAAATAAAGCAGTGAATGATGGAAGCTGTCTCCAAGGAGCCCCTTCTAAGTTCTAGGCACTGTGCTAGGGGGCTTTGTTGCACACTGCTTTTATTTGTATAATTTTCTGAGAGGAACAATTATCCCTGTGTTTCCAGAAGAGGAGGCCAAGGCTCAGGGAGGCTGACTGACCTGTCCACATTCCGCAGCCAGCAAGGGACAGAGCCAGGGTGCTGCCCTGGCATGGTCTCCCTTTGACTGGGAGACCATGCAGACGCGAGGCTCCCAGGATGCCACTGCCTTTGGGATGACCTGTTCCAGGAAGCACTGCTCCCATGTCCAGCACAATACTGTCACTCCTCCCCTCACACCCCATGTGCACCCTTACTTATCTAGTGGCCCCTGGCTCGCCTACTCCTTCCTGCTGCTACGCCTTTGCTCAGGCAGCCCCACTGAGCTGGGATACCGTAATATACTTCCAGTCTATACCCCCTAAATCTGCTGTCTCAGAACTACATGTAGACATCTCCTCCTCCAGGAAGCCTTCCCTGACTATACCCTTGTCAGTCAGACTGGGTCCCTCTCCTCTGTGCTCCTCCACATCTTTCCATCCTGATGATGGCACGAACCACACTGTTTGAGGTACAGTGTCTGCTTGAGGGAGCTCCTTGGGGGCAAGACGCTGTCTGTCTTTTTTTTGTCTCTATCTCCTCACCAATCAATGCAACATCTGAAACACAGTACTTACTCATGGAGGGGAAAGGGGGAAGGGAAGCTAGGATGCTGCAAAGTGACAAAACTGCAAAGTGACAACTTATTTATCCCTTTGTGTGTCCATAGTCAAAACACCTGCATCTGAGCAGGTTACAGCAAGGAAGAGCCACGTACTGCCTGCCCAGCACAGCGAGGTTGCAAGGCTGGGAAGAAAGACCAGGCAGGCCCCCACTCCCCGCCCAACTCACCCAAGGGGATGGGAGTTATCCTTCCGTCTTGTTCTGGGAGACCTGCTGGCTTTTCAGTGGGGAGTCCTTCCAGCCCTCCACTCCTGAGACGCCTCTCCAGAGAATGAGAAGGGGGCACACGCAGAACCAGATAGCTCCTTCCTCAGGGGCTCAGAGGCGCATCTGGAAAGCCAGAGGACAGGCTGGATACTTCGGGAAACACATTTGGACCTCCCCCAGTGTGGGGGTCACCTGTAGGTCCACCACTTCCATGGGGTGCCCCCTGAGTGGGTTTGGGAGTCTGGGCAAGAAGCCCAGCTAGGAGCCCACATTTTGCCAGAATAGCCTTTCTCCCGAGGAATCAGCCTGAGGGCGGATAAGGACAACAGGTGTCCTGGTGATGGCCATGATTGAGGCAGGCGGCCCCCACTGAGTTCTGGGTACTCATGTAACCGTCACAGCCACCTCATGAAGCTGATTATGGCATCACCCTATTCAGTATTCCAGGAACCTGAAAGCCCTCTTCCAGGGCAGATGCTCCCACAGCAGCACCCGCCCATGATGCTGAGCAGGTCATTTCGCCTTTCAGGTGGACTCCCTGTCAGTGGGAAAGCAGCCCTGGCGACTGTCTCCAAGGTTGTGAGACTAGAAGTGCCACGTGCATGGAGAGGCTGTGGGTGTGACCCGCCACGCTGCTAGTCCTCGTCCTCGGCCAGCTGGCCACTACACGCAGGCACCAGGGGCCTCCTGGGAGGGGCCTGGTTCTTCTATATTTGCATCGTCCTCTCTGCTTCTCTTTTTCCTCTCTGACCACCCACTATTTTGTACCGCCCAAGGAGGACCTGGCCAGTAGGGACAAGGTCCCAGCTCTGACTCTGCCTCTCACTAGCTGTGTGACCTCAGGCGAGTCACTTCCCCTCTCTGGGCCTCAGTGTCCTCCTCTGTAAAACAAGAGCATCAGATGGAGCTATCCTTTGTGCACTAATGTCTTGTGATCAAAGGCCCGTGGGAGGCCTAGAGGACCCAGACAGGAAAGCTCACCCCCCCCAGCTCAGCTTCCCATGTTAATTGGCTTTGCTGAAAGGAGTCCGCGCAGAAGCTGCTTTATCAAAACGTGTTCCGGCTCACTTGGATTACACTTCACTCTGCTGAACTTCAAAAGGGGCCCAAGGGCTCCTCTGCACAGAATCACCCTTGGAACGTCAACATGGCCGGTCAGGCCTGAAGGGTCAGTCACCTCACTAGGCAGCCAGGCTGGCTTTTATGGACCCTGGATGGAGAAAGAAAATGGAGACAGCTGGAGCCTCACTCGGCTGAGCTTTTGGGATTTTCATGTGGTTATCGTCTTCCCCTAGTCTCCAGATCTCAGATCCAAAGACAGTCCTGATGGGCCAGAGAGATGGACAGCCTCTGATAGGATGACATGCAATCCGAGCAAGCCTCACGCTCGGGGGCGGGGTGGGGGGTCGGGGGAGAACAGAGCAAGTTTGAGAGAGTGACTGCATGTGGGTGAAACATGTAGCAGCTTTGTGTGTGGAAAGGGAGCTTGGGTTTTCCTTGGTGATAAGTTACCTGCGTGATGTGGCTTCCAGAGAAACTAAAGCTTTAGTGCTGCATTCAGAGAACTATAGTATGAAGTTGAAGAAAAGTAAGAATATTAATTATTACCATTTTTAAGTGTTTACTGTGCTAGACCCTGGACCTAACTAGTTATATGGATTACCTCATCTGGTCCCCACAATACCTTAAGTAAATACTATTATGATCTCACTATATTTCTTTTTTTTTTAGATTTTTATGTATTTATTTTTAGAGGGGAAGGAGGAAGGTAGAAAGGGAGAGAAATATTGATGTGAGAGAGAAACATTGATTGGTTGCTTCTTGAATGAGCATCAACCAGGGACCAAACCCACAACCTAGGCATGTGCCCTGACCAGGAATCAAACCAGCGAGCTTCTGCTTTGTGGGATGATGCCCAACCAACTGAGCCACACCAGTGAAGGCGATCTCCCTATATTTCTTATGAGCAAACTGAAGTTCAGAGAGGTTGAGTGACTTCCCCAAGGCCACACAGCAGAAAAAAGGCAGAAGTGGGCTTCAACCTTGGGCCTCTACCTATTCTGCCACCAAAACAACATCCTGTGAGGAATAATCGAAAGAGCAGGGGTTGTGAGTCTTCAGCTACCTGAAGGGTGTGCAGGAGAAGGGGGGGCCAGACTCGCCCTGCATTGAGTCGACGGGAGGAACTAAGACCAAAGGGTAAAAGGGAAGCATCTTCCACTCAATGCGAGGAAGACATTTCTAACAGCCAGTGGCCTGGAGACCACAGACAACCTCAGGTGTGGTGATTTCTTTGACCTTGGGGCTGTTTATGTGTAGCCACCTAGTGGGAAGGCAAGCAGGTGGATTCAGTAGGTGGCTGAATGAAGGCACCTGCTGCTAACTCTGGGATTTTGGCAGACTCAAGGGCAAAGAAACCAGGTCAAGCAGACATGTCTTGATCTCTGGCAGTCAAAAAGTCTTATAAAGGATTTCTCCAGGTATACTAGAGGTACATTAGTCAGGGGCAGCTCCAGGGCAAGCTGAGAACCAACCTGGCTTGAAAGAGCACCAGCCTCAGGGTCAGGAGACCTGGCCTTTCCCTTTGACTTTCAGCTCTGTGCCCTTGGGCAAGTCATTGGCTTCTCTGGGCCTCCATTTCTTCACTGGGAAAAATCAGCGTGGATTGGATGGGTTCTGTGGTCCTGAAACACAAACAGATGTTACAGAGGAACTTGAGACAACAGACAAACCCTGTGTGTGTCTCAGAGGTAAGCAGGGGAGAAATGGGCAGTGGAAGGAGGTGGAGTGTGGGCCTCTGGGCAGCTTTCCGAAGAGAGGAGGTCCTGATAGTGGGGTTGACTGACGTGGTTCTGGCTTGGAGGTTAGAACTTGAGAGCTGGGCTGGTGGCTCAAGTGCAAAGCCAGTTCTTGCATTTTTATCACGGAGGAGGTGGTAGATACGAGCTTTGCAGACAAAACAAACACAGCAAGGTGGGTTGTTGGAAGGTGCGTGTTTTGTCTGTGGAGCTTGCTGCTACTGGTGTGCCCTTCCTGCATCGAGTCTGTCAGACAGGCTGGGAGCCCTAGGTGGAAGAGGGGAGGGCGGCAGCCCTGCAGCTCCCAGAGGGCGTCTGGCTGTCCACGCTTTGCAGTTAATGCCTGGATGGTCTTTGCTTTTGTGAATGAGGAGGAACTCCTCCCATGTCTGCTCTTTTTTCCCCCCAGTGTCTGCTTTTTGAACTGAGGAAAACCTGGGTTCAAATCCCAGTAGTGTCACTCACTAGCTGGGAGTGTTTGAGCGATTCACTTAACCTAGGATATCCATATAATTTATCATCCAAATGGAGGCACTTTCAAGAATGGAGGAGAAAGCTATTGTTAATTATTCTGGGAGAACGTCATAAATCGAGACTATTTGGGGCAAACAAGAACATGGGTCACCCTGCTTTCCTCAGGACTGTCTCCACATCGTGAAATGGATGTGGCCATATGCATATGCACGAGCTTCACGTGGCTGTGCTAACGCTGCAGTGAGTGATGCTGCGTTAGTGGGCGCCCCGTAGACAAGGCCCATCCCCTCTGCACTTCTGAGCAGGCCTCCGACAGGGGCGAGCTGGGGTCCCGGGCGAGCTGGGGTCCCAGGCGAGCTATGCCAGGGACCCCTGCAAACCCTGCGTTCTCTCTGGGAGGGCCTGTGCTAGGGTTTGGGCCTCCCTTTGGGATCTGTTTGCCTTTTCATAAACACAGACTGGAGTTTTTCTTGGAGAGGCCCCTCTGCTCACAGCTCAGGGGTTGTACCTTGAAGCATTCACTCTCGTGTGATTTGAATCAGGATCTACCAGGAAGTTTGTTTTCCCAGGGCTTAGTCAACTTGTGGGTGTGGAAACACAGACTAATTTCAACGTGGAGTCAACTCCCTTTTAAATAGGGACTTTCACGTTAGTCAGACTTTTCAAAACAACATAATGTTTAAACGAAATTCCATTTCCACCTTTCCATCACCAGCAACAGTTGCTGAAGATACTTCTGTCTCAACCAGAGGCTTCCCCAACCCACGTTTGAGCTGCTTCCCTTGCCCTGTTGGACCCTGGGCTGGGGTGTGAAAGCATTCTTCCATGGGGCGTGGTCCCTTCTTTCTCCTCACATGGACTTGAAGGACAGCCAGAGTCTGATGTTTGCATCATTCTGATCCCTGGGTTTGTCGATTGCCTGAAAGATCAGCTACTCAGTCCACACTTTCCGAGATACCTCCCCCTTAAGCCATGATGCCGTCCTAGGAGTTCCCATTCTTCAGCATTTGAAGCTCATAGCTCCGATTTGAGGTACCGGGACTGGACATGAAATGCTTCTGACAGAGTGCCATGGGTCCCGTATGTGGTCGCCCTGAGCAGGCCCGGACTCACACACCGAAACCTGCAAACTGGCTGGGTGCACCCACACCTGGCATCCTCCCCAGTTCTGGGTCCCCGTGGGAATCTACTTTAGTCCCTTCCCTCCTGGCTCCTCCATTCCCAGGGCCTGTCCTGTGTCACACCCCCATGTCGTACCCTCTTCGCTGGCTGGGCAAATCAGGCCACATCTGGGAACTCTGCAAACAGCCTGTCTGTGGGGGGCTTAGGGCATGGCCAGCGCTCTGCTAAGTGGAACATACAGTATTTCACTTCAAAAGTAATTTCACTCCTTGAGCCTTGTGGAAGCTACTAAATAACCCTCTGTGCCGCAGTTTTGTCACTTGTGCAGTGGGGATGCAACACGAGCTCCTCCCTCGCTGGATTGGTGAGAGCGTTCAATGACTTTATGAGTGTAATGTGCTTAGCGCTGTCACTTAGCACATGCTCAGTTGCTCTTGACTATTTTTATGATAAATCCTCACCATAGCCCCGTGAGATGGGGCTCTGAGTATCTGCGTTGGCAAATGAGGAACCAAGCCTTGGGAAGGCTAAGTAACTTGCCCAAGGCATGTGCTAGAATGGTAGGCAATAAGCATGCTTTGGCATATCTGGGGCTCTGCTCTCCGTGACATGAGATTCTGCGATAAATCCGAATTTGGTTGCTTTTGCATATATTTATAGACACCAATGTGCCAGGAGCCAGGGAGCTAGCCAGGAGCCAGTGGGGAGCATCATCCAGTTTTCGGCTCGTCCAAGCAGGCAGGCTCTGGACTAGGCACAGTTAATCTCCAGCCATTCCCACCAGCTTCACCTGGCTCATTAAAACCAGACACGTTATGAGTTTATTTAGCATCTGCAGAGAACGTCTTTCATCTTCAAAGGCTTCCCAAAGCACTAACCAATTAATCCTTACAACACCCCTCATCTCGTAGACAAATATTTATCCTCATTTCATACCCAGGAAAACTAAGGCACAGAGAAGAAAACAGACAGGGTGGGCAGAGGGAAGCTGTGTGGTAGAGTTAAGCAGAGAAACCTGGAGCCCCTGGCCCCCAGGCCACCCGGTCCATCTGGATTGAAGGCTGAGGGGAAATTCTTCCCAGAATACCTTTCTTTTTTTTTAATGGTAGCAGAACCTTTTGTAAGTTCAGAAGAATTAGATTTCTTTAATAGTAACCTGCAGGAAATACATTAAAAACACATTCTATCAGTTACAAATCTTAATGTCACCAGCCAAGGATGAGGGAATTAATGCCGGCCCCAAAATACATATAGTCAGCAACTCCGGGGCAAGGGCAGAGCGGATTTATAGGGTGCGAGGTCTGGACGTCTGGAGCAGGCAGGCTGAGCTCAGTGGTGGAATGGAAACAGAGCTGTTTCACATGGGTGGAGTGGGGGGAGGCTGTTGAGGGAGGTTTAGATTCAATCGTTGTTCCCCATTTCTTCTCAATGTAATTTTTTTTAGTGCTATAAATGCCAAGTTCTGATCTAGAATGAGAAAATTGCTTTCATTAACATAAGCTCCTGTCAAGGGCACTTTGAAAGAATCATCCCCCCAAAGTGCCCCACTAACCAGGGCCACCCCATGATCTCCCCCATCTGCCTGGCTCAGACACAGCGGGGTCCAAGCAGCGGTTCGGCTGGAGGATCTGGACAGCGAAGACAAAACAAAAGTGTAATTAATGTGGTTTCACTTCTGTTAGCAGAAGATATTTTTCTTTACCTTTATTTTGTAAAATAAAATACAGTTACAGCAAACCACATCAAACAGAGGCGTTGCTTAGCAACTTGCGATAAGGGAAACAGTGCAGGTCTTTTAACTTGTTTTCATTTTTGGACTCAGCACTCCATTTCATCAAACAGAAATCTAACACAGCCTTGGAAAAACCTCGAACCTCAGGGGTATAATGTGTTCATTTTAGGCAAGAAGGTGACCTAAAGAACTGTGTATAGTGCTCAGCTGTTGGTTTACAACTGCCACGTTCCCCGCCACGTGCTGGCTGCTCACAGAGGGTATTAAAGGACTCCTGGGGGAGCCAAGTCCCACAGGCGAGATGGACTTGGTCCCCAGCATGTTCCCACCACCAGTGTCTCTTGTCAAAAATCACATGGCATCCCCCCTGGGCCTGGGAAAGTTCCCGGGCAAGTCTTTGTGGCCTTTTCTCCCTAAGGGAAAGGTGAGAAGGCATTGCATCACAACCCTTCCCCTTGCAGGCAGGACCCGAGGCCGCAGGTCTCACCCGAGGTAGTGGTAGAGTCAGGAAGGAGAGTCGGGCCCTGAGACTCCCTGGTCTGAGCTCCTCCGCCACACCGCTGCGCCGCATTTCCGACGCTAGGCCTAAGCCTGCGTTGGGTCAATCACTGTGTGTCAGGAGCTGGTCACCAGCTCTTTCTAACAAGCCTGAGGACCAGTAGCATGACAACCGCTCCAGTTTGCCTGGGGCTGGGGTTGGGGTTCGGGTTCCTGGTACACGAACTTTTTCAGTGCTAAACCAGGACCACGACAAGCTGGACCTCCTGTTGGGCTGTGTCCGTGAAAGGGCCACCCAGCCTTGCTGATTTGTTAGCACGCACCCCACCCATGGTAGGGGGAGCGAAAGTTAGAGAGGAGGACAGGGTTTCTCATGCTGAATGAGTTGACTTGGAGTAAAATTAGTCAAATAAAAGATATCTGTAACAATTGCTGAAGGAAAAGTAGGGGTTTGTCCTTAATTATTAAAGCTAACACTTTGAGCATGCTTTATACTTTTAATGTACTTTCACATTCCAAATCTTAATTCTTTGGATCTTTAAGGCAAAGATTAAAGTCATTTTCAGGAACTGGGAGACTGAGGCACGGAGCTGGCCTGGCCACCTAGGCCGGTGCCCCCAGCTTGAGTGAGGCACCATCAAGAAGCTCCAGTTCTCTGAGCCTTAGCTGATGCTGTTCCCCACCCTTCTCTGGTCGGGAACCCTGGCTAGAGGCCAGGCCTTGAGTTTTCTCTTTATTTAATTGTTAGAAAGCAGGAAGCCAGAACCTGGGGCTTTCTAAATTCAATTCCAAGGACCTTGGATTAACACCAAAATAATTCCCTTCCTGGAGACTTGCTATTAGGAAAGAACCCTATGGGGCCAGAGAACGGTCTTGATTTGATGGAGCAAGGCTAGCAGCTGTTTACCTTTACGCTCCTGGATCTGAAAGCTGAGCTCCTTCTGAGACAACGTTCAGGCTCTCCCTCCCCAAACACCATTCACACAGCCCCCAGCCCTGGTTGCAGCTTCCCACTGGCCCTGGAGCCCTGGACTGCACGCTGAAATTGGAGCTGCTCTACTTTTCAATGTCTTTCTTCTCTCTTGGGTTTTAACTGCTTTTTCTGGCCTCAGGGAATCCCTTGGAAGTTAATAAAACTTACTACATCAAAGGGCTCCACAACCATTACCCAATTAAAACCTCACAGTGCTCCTGCAGCAGGTAAGCACTATTAACCCCATTTTACAGACCTGGAAACTGAGGTTAATTGTTTTGCCCCCAGCTGCTGAGGAAATGAGTACCCCAGCTGGCATCAGAACCAGGTGCTCTGCTCAGATTGTTCAGGCGTGGTCGTTCCTGCTGAAATCCGTTGTTCAAAGCACCCTGATTCTTAAAGATTTCTTCTCCTTCAGGAAGCTGATCCTCACCAGCTCCTCAGAAAGCAGCAGCTCCTGCCTCCAACCAGGAGGGGTGCCATAAAAATAGATGAAAGCTGAGAGTTCAGTGCAGTAATTTAAGAAATAATTTAGGCCTTTCACAAATTAATGTTATTTAAAGATGCAGATTCATCCACCCCAGAGGCCTCCTGGGAGTGCTTTCTGAACCATCTGGCTCAATCAGCTCATTTTCTTTGCCCCAACCCCCCTGGCTGTGTGTGTGTGTGTGTGTGTACACATACTGCAAAGGTTCCTGGGGAACTCACGGGCTGAATAAGAAGCAAAGACCTTTTTCTTTCACGAGCCACCTCTCCTCTTTTCCAAACAGCATTAAATTCCTAATCCTGTTTATTCTTAGTGGGGGTACAAAATTCATGTTCCAACAGACAATGCAGAGATCTGTGGAGGCCTATACCCTGAGCTCAAGTCCTCTCAGGTTGGGTCCAGCCAAGATGGTTGGTGTGTCTCACTCCGCTCTCTGAGAGGACCTACCAAACCGGTGGTGTTTGGGAATCGATTTGCCCAGGCCTGCTGAAAGAGGGAGGAAAAGGGGTGGGGGAGGCTTGGTCTGGTTAAAGCTATCCAGGGAAGATTTCAAAGACTCAGATGAGTGGTTTCAAAAGGAGGGTTTCAGCACAGTCCCAGCTGTATAAGTCCCCACTTCTTGCTGTTCAAGTCCAATTATAATCCACAAAGGCAGGATGCTGTGTTTACATAAATAATTACCAGATTTCGGATAGCCAGACGTGTTGCGGCACACAGAAGGCAAGCCCATAAATTACATTTAGGGAATTAAGGGTCAGATTGATTTTATCTCCGTAAATCCGGCCGAATTCTGGCAAGCTAAAGGCTCATCCGGTTGACTGAGCCTAGGGAGGCTGGAGCCCCAGAAACCAGTGATCCTGAGGAGGGCGCTACTCCCACACCGCCCTTTCTGCTCCTCCCTGCTCCAGTTCGCTGGCTGGCTCTGAGAGCTGAGGGGTGGCAGAAGGAAGAACTGTCCCAACTTGCTCTCTGCCCAACCTGCAAAGGAGGAAGGCAGGGAAGAGGTGTAGACATCTCACTGCTGTCCTCTCTTTCCTCCTGGACCACACAGCATCTTGCTCCTGAAACAACAGCAATGATGTAGAGTAGTGATGGGAACAAGCAAAGCTGTTAGAGTATCAGAACAGGGCCTTTGCTGCAAATTTCCCTCCTGCACAGGCCAAGCTGACATATTTACATTCATTCAACAGAAACGTATTGGGCAGCTCCTGCACCCCCAGTGCCAGGGGCTGAGGGCTCAGGCTCTGGAACTGACCACTTGAGTTTGAAACCTATCTCTCCTGGCCACCCTGGGCAAGTGACCTGACTCTCCTGGCCTCACCTTCCTTATCTAGAAATTGGGATAGCCCTGGCTGGTGTGGCTCAGTGGACTGAGTGCTGGTCTGTGAACTGAAAGGTGGCTGGTTCAATTCCCAGTCAGGGCACGTGCCTGAGTTGCAGGCCAGGTCCCCAGTTGGGGGCTTGCAAGAGGTAAGCAATTGATGTATCTCACACATTGATGTTTCTCTCCTTCTGTTTCTCCCTCCCTTCCCCTCTCTCTAAAAATAAATACAATCTAAAAAAAAGGGGGGGATAGTGATAGCACCACTGTCTTAGATTGAGTGAGGATTAATTGAAGTCATTCATAACAAGTTCTAGAACAAGACTTGGTACATAGTAAGTACTCAATAAATGTTATTGCTACTATTATTATTATTATTATTACTGCGCTAGGCACATGTAGCCATCTGTTCTGAAGGTGGTTATGAGCTGGGTCAGACAAACACCAAGGTTACAACGAGGCAGTGTGGTTGATTTGATACCAAGTGAATGGAAAGGACAAATTCTAAGGAACAGGCAGAAGGTGCAATTGCTGGGGTAAGAAAAGGCTTCATGGAGGAAGGGAGGCTTGCACTGGGCTGAAGGTTGTGTAAGATTTGGTTGGACCCAGAAGGGAATATTGGATGGGGAGAGAGCTTGAGACAAGGGGCTGGAGCCCCAGGAATCCACACAAATCCAGCTAAAGTCTAAGTTTTATGCAAGCTGATGCTTCCAGGAGTATAGCCAAACCTCTTTAATTAAGATTTCCAAATCAAAATGTTGGCCTCTCTTATGAAGAAATATTTTTGTTAACTTCTCTGACAAAACAATGTTACAAAGTGAGGGCAACACAGCATATTGTGAAGGGACTGGAAGAGGCATGAATCTGTTACAAATAGGATCAATTTTTAAACAAATGTTTGTTTGGATATCACTACTTAAAAAGATGAATAATACCAAAAAACATTTAGTGAATGGAACAATAATATGCCCAGCACTGTTGTAGTTTCAAAAAAGGATAAGAAAAAAATTTAAATCAAAGAAGGACTTTCATATCCAACCAAGATAAGCAACTCGTACTAGATTTATTCTCCTACCTGAATCAATATAAACAAACAAACAAAAACCCCACAAGAAACCAGGCAAAATACATGAAACAATAGTTATCAAACCATTTCAGACAATGAAGGACAGACAGTTCCCAAGAGATGGGAAAACACACAAGGTGAGCCCCACAATCAGCCCAGCTTCCTTCGTTCCTTGGCAACAAGGGAGCGAAACCCCCAGCAGAGCAGAGCAAATTCTCTGAGTTGAGAAGACAGAGCTAAAGGTCTGGGGAGACCAAGGTGGCTAGAATTTGCAGGACAGAGTACTGGAGAGGAGACAGCTATGCAGAGATGTGGAGATTTGTGGGGGACTCCCCCTGGAGTTTTCAGCATGACTGACTCACGGCATGACTGACTCTCGGGTGTGAGGACACTACCCATGGCTGGAGAAAGAGCTGTCAGAGAGCCTCTGAGAACAGTAGCAGACGTTCACACAGAGCCTGTTTCCATCAGCCACACTGGGAACCTTGGTAAGTCGTGGGGCACTGGGGTGAATACTCAGAAGGGTATTGCCTCAGTAGTGGGGAATAGGTAGCCCCACACTAAACACTGTTCTGGTCCCACCTGCCAACTCTTAAAAGGAAGACCAAGAGGATCAAGCTGTTTCCAAGTACTCTGCATCCCAGAACAAAGCTCAGAATATTTACAGAAATATCAAAATATCCAGCATCCAATGAGGTAAAATTCACAATGTCTGACATATAAACAAAGATTATTAGGTGTACAAAATATGAACCATGATAAGGAGAAAAGTGAAACCATCAAAAGCGGTCCAGAACTGATGCAGACGTTGTAATTAACAGCCAAGTTTGTTAAACCAACTATTCGAACTGTATTCCATGCCTTTGAAACATGCATGAGCTCAAGAAGATGCAGACAAACTTGTAGAAATGAAAACTACAATGAGTAAGATGAAAATCACACTAAGATTAATAGCAGATTAGACATTGCAGAAGAAAATTTTAGCAAGCAGGAAGGCATAACACAGAAACTATTCAAAATTTAAACATACAGAAAAAGAGAAGTTTAAAAAATGTGAAAAGTGTGTTAGTGACTTATGGGACAACTTCAAGCAATCTAATATACATGTCATTGGAACCTCCCAAAAGAGGTGGGATAATAGAAGAATTATTTGAATAGTGGCCATAGTTTTTCTAAATTTGATGAAAACTATAAACTCAAAGATCAAAAAAACTCAATGAGCTCTAAGCATAAGAAACTTGAAGAGAATTACACTGCACACACATCTGATCCAATTCCTCAATATTTGTGAAAGGAGAAAATCTTTGAAGCAGCCGGAGAAAAAGGACACATCATATACAGAGAAACAAATAAGAACAGCGGATTTCTTAACTGGGACCAACACAAGTGAGAAAACAATGGAGCAAAATATTTAAGGTACTGAAAGAAAAAAACCCTCACAATCTAAATCCTATACCCAGTAAAAATATCTTCAAAGAGGAAGGTATACTGTAGATCTTTTCACATTCAAAGACTGAAAAAATTCATCACCAGCAGAAAAATTGAAGGGAGTCCTTTAGGCAGAAGGAAAATGACACCAAGTAGAAACATGGATATACCCAAAGGAAAGAAGAGCACTAGAAAAGGTAAATACAGTCTTTCGGCCAAGATGGAGGCATAGGTGGACACACTGTGCCTCCTCACACAACCAAAATTAAGGACAACAAAGATTTAGAAACAAGAAAACAATCAGAACTGATAGAAAATTGAACTCTATGGAAGTCCAACAACCATTCATCCAGACCGGTAAGAGGGGCGGAGTTGCAGCAGAAAAAAGTGGAGGTTGGTGGATCCAGGCACGCAGGCAGCAGCGGCTGGCAGATCCCAGGCGTGCAGGCAGCAGCTAGCAGACCCCGGACACAGGGTGGCAATGGTACAGACCTAGTGAGGCCGTGCAAGGTGGCTGGTTGACCAGGCTGTCCCACATTTGTGCGCAGATAATCCAGGAGAAGGGGAAGTGGCTGAAGGGACTGGAATCCGAGAGAGAGTGGAGCAAGTGCCATTGTTCCCTCTCGGACCCTGCCCCCACATACAGCATCACAATCCAGTAACTGGGCTGCCCCGCCCTGGGGAACACCTAAGGCTCAGCCCCTTACTGCATAACAGCCACGACCAAACCAAAAATAAAAACCAAAAATGGCTCAAACCAGAGAACAACTCAAAGCCCCAGAGCCAATTCATCTAAGTGACAAAGAGACAGCCAACCTATCAGATGCACAGTTCAAAGCTCTGGTGATCAGGATGCTCACAGAATTGGTTGATTTTGCTCACAAATTAGATGAACAAATGAAGGCTACAATAAGTGAAATGAAGGAAAACACACAGGGAACCAATAGAGATGGGAGGAAAACTAGGACTCAAATCAATGGAGTGGACCAGAAGGAAGAAAGAAACAACCAAACAGAAAAGAAGGAAGAAACAAGAATTGAAAAAAATGAGGAGAGGCTTAGGAATCTCCAGGACATTTTTAAACATCCCAACATCCAAATTATAGGTGTACCAGAAGGAGAAGAGGAAGAGCAACAAGTGAAAAACTTATTTGGACAAATAATAAAGGAGAACTTCCCCAATCTGGCTAAGGAAATAGACTTCCAGGAAGTCAGGAAGCTCAGAGAGTCCCAAAGAAGCTGGATCCAAGGAGGGACACACCAAGGCACATCATAATTATATTAGCCAAGATTAAAATGAAGGAGAGAATTCTAGAAGCAGCAAGGGATAAGGGCACAGTCACCTACAAAGGAG
>PVKU01011604.1:0-41918 GCA_004027475.1 Anoura caudifer | reverse complement strand
TCAGAAGTACTCACCTCTGCCTCAGTAACGTAACGTGAAAGCAGTCAAAGACAGTGCATACATCAATGGGTGTGGCTGTGTGCCACACAGTTTTGCAAATAAATAATAGAACATTATTTGCAAAACTAGCCAGCCAGTCCAAGGGCTGTAGTTTGTCAACCCCTCGCTGCAGAATACTGTCTCTCAAACTTCTGTGGTAACCAATTTTTTAAAAATGCCCAATCCATTGCAAAACAAGACTTCTTTAAATACAAAAAAAAAAAAAGATGACTCTTTGGGGGGGAAAAAAGGAATAAGAAACAGATATACAAAATGCAACTTTTAAAAAACTATTTGGCTCAAAAGACACACAATGTCTGTGTGCAATGGCTGTAAAAGTTTGTGAATGATTACCCTGAAGTCATGCACCTAACTTATCGCAGACAGGTTAGGTCCTTGATCTCAGCCATGGCCATTACCCATGTTCACAGCCCTGCTGTACCTCTTACGGGGTGAGGAGGCTGGGACAGTTTTCTGCTGACACCGGCCCATTATTATCAAGGGGTGCTCCCTGGGATGTTGACTCCTGGTCCTTCTGGCCTGTCTCGCACACAGGCCAAGCACATTTCTGCAGGCCAAGGAGACAGAGAGGCCCAGGGCCTCTTAGTAGGAAGCCATGCTCATGCACGGGAAGAATGAGAACCAACACGTCAAGGGCAGGGCACTGTGAGTGACCTTCCAACGTGGCCGAGCAAAAAGGCCACGGGCTTTAGAGACAAAGAGCCGGAATAAAAGCCCTGCTTCTGCTACTTAACCTCTCTGTCTCTCCATTTCCTTATCTAAAAACACATGAGTGTAATATGGTAAGGGTTGGGGTTGAGTTTTGTTTTGTAACAGTTTATTCGTTGAGAGCAGTTTAAGATTCACAGCAACATTAAGGGCAAGATACAGAGATTAGCCATACACTCCCTGCCCCCACTACCAACATACCTCACCAGAGTGGGACATTTTGAAAACTGATGAACTGACATAGACACATCACAGTCACCCAAAGTCCATAGTTTACCTGATGGGTCACTCTTGGTGCTGCACATTCTGAAAGTTTTGAGAAATGTACAGTGACACACAGCCATCATTACCGTACCATACAGAGTACTTTCACTGCCCTAAACATCCTCCATGCCCTGCCTGTTCATCCTTCCGTCCTCCCTATGCCCTGGTAACCGCTGGTCTTTTTCCTGTCTCCATAGCTTTCCTTTCCCAGAATGTCACATAGTTGGAATCATAGTATATAACCTTTTCAAATTGGTTTCTTTCACTCACTAATATGTGTTTCAGGTTCCTCCATGGCTTTAGGTGGCTGCTGGTTCATTCCTTATTTAGCTAAATAGTAGCCCATTGTCCAGATGGGCCACTGTTTATTTATCCATGCACTTGCTGAAGGACATCTTGGTGGCTTCCAAGTTTTGGCAATTAAGAACAAAACTGCTGCAAATATCCATGTGCAATTTTTGTGTGGACATAAGTTTTTAACTCCTTTGGGTAAATACCAAGGAGCACAATGGGTGGATCATATGGTAAGAGTACGTTTAGGTTTGCAAGAAACTGCCAAACTTCTTCCAAAGTGACTGGGCCACTTTGCGTTCCCAGCATAATGAATGAGAGTTCCTTTTGCTCCACCTCCTCACCAGCATTTGATGTTGGCGGTGCTCTGGGTTTTGACCATTGCAATAGGTATGTAGTGGTATTTCTCTGATGATATATGATGTTGACCATCTTTTCACATGCTCATTTGCCATCCGTATGCCTTCTTGAGTGAGGTGTCTGTTCAGGTCTTTGGTCTACCTGTTAATCAGGTCATTTTCTTGTTGGACTTGAGGAGTTCTTCGTATATTTTGGATAACAGTCCTTTCTCAGATGTCTTTTGCAAATATTTTCTCCCAGTCTGTGGCTTGTCTTCCTATTCTGGGTTGAGGTTTAATTGGTCTGATAAGAAGCCCTAGTATATGTGAAATATTTGGGCACATTAAGAAGAGCTCAGTAATAACTCCCTTCCCATAAAAATCCCTAAATTATAGAAATCATCTCCATGAATATACATATAGAAATTAAGCCACAACTTCATGCCTGTGGAAGACACTGTTTCCTTTCAAGTAAGCAAGAATACATATTTTCATCATACAAAGCTCAGAATGCATGCAGTCCTCTATGATAAGGTCTGTAATAAGTTGTATTGCTTTTGAAAAGTTGGGCTTTGTACGTACGATTAACATCTACAATCCGTCTTCTTTCAGCAAAGGCGATGACTGTCCACAATGGCGTGGGACTTGTCCAATCAGCTGAAGGCTGTAAGAGGAAAAACTGAGGTTTCCTGCAGAAGAAGGAATTCTGCTGTAAGACTGCAACACAGAAGTCTTGCCTGAGTTTCTAGCCTGTTGGCCTACCCTGCACATTAAGAACTGCAGACTGTAACATCAACTCCCATCTGAGTTTCCAGCCTGCCAGCCTGCCGTAATTACAGATCTCAGACTTGCCCAGGCCTCACAATCATGTGGGCCAATTCCTTAAAATAAATCTCTTTAATGTATGTATATGTACATACATATAGGTATAATGTATGTGTGTATGTCTGTATATACATATATGTGTGTGTGTGTATATATATATACAGGTATATTATTTTTGCCCACCCTGTATACAAACACCTATATATCCTATCAATTCTGTGCCTAGAGAAACCTGATAGTTATTTATTTACGTATTTCATGTGGGTAAAAATTAATAAGCAAACTACATTAAATGATCAAGAAGTCTCTTTGGCCCTGGCTGGTATAGCTCAGTGGATCGAGAGCAGGTTGCAAACCAAAGGGTCGCCGGTTCAATTCCCAGTCAGGGCACATGCCTGGGTTGCAGGCCAGGTCCCCAATGGGGGGCACGTGACAAGCAACCACACACTGATGTTTCTCACCCCTTCTTTCTCCCTCCCTTCCCCTCTCTCTAGAAATAAATAAATAAAATAGTTTGAAGAAAAGAAGTATCTTCAGCGCTCCTCTAATTGTTTGGACTACCCCTGGTACACCAGAGGTGCTTCAGATCTTTGACGAATGGGAGCAGGAGAAAGGGAGGGAGGCATTTCCATCTGCAAAGTGAACTTCTCTGGAGTTTCTCCTTGGAGATCAAGATGGAGGTCGCCTGTAACAGCTGGCCTTGCTGCCGATAAAGACCACCCTCAGCACCTCTTGGACACTTCGCCATGCGCCACTCATGAAAGAAAAAGGCTGGTGACTTGTTCAGCATAGACGCCAAGGGAAGAGATTTCAAAACTGTAACTATTTCTAGAGACAATATGCCATTGATAAGAAATCATTTCAAATTGCGAAATGCATCTGTGTAAAAGAAACATATGTAAAAGCCTGCACATTCTTTTGTTAGCAAAACTGAATTCAGCCAGATCATCTTTCCCGTATTATTACAAAGTGAGTTTTACAACAATTAGCAAGCTCTTCCAACACTGTGAAAGGCAGCTGATTTTCTAAATCACTTGCTTACCAATACATGATTGCAATTTAATAGGCCACTCTGAATAACTTATTTTTAGGACATATGTTTTGCATGCCATTATTTTCACAAAGAGGTTTTGTCAAATAGTTTTTCGTGTCCCTGACAGATTTTTATATAAGCAGTAAATAGGCTCAAATGTAAAAGCAGAAACCATAAAATTTCTTGAGGAGCTCATAGGAAAATATCATTTTTGACCTTGTTATAAGCAAAGATTTTGTTCAACACAACCCAAAACACATTAAGCATAAAATAAAAAGTGATACGCTGCGCTTCATCAAAATTAAAAACTTCTGCTCACCAAGACTCCCATTATGAAAATGAAAAGGCAAGCCACAGTTTCTGATCAAATTTGCAATACATAATCCATGACAGTGAATCCAGATGATAAAAAGAACTGCTCAAAATCAATAATAAAAAACCAAACAACTATGATGTTTTTTAAATGGGACTTGAAAATATACTTCGCAAAAGATTATAGATGGCCAATAAACTCATGAAAAGGTTCTCGGCATCATTGGTCAGCAGGAAATGCAAATTGAACCCACAATGAGATACTACTATAAATCCAAGAAAAGGGGGAAGGGTTTTCAGGAACATGTATAAAGGACACATGGACAAAACCAAAGGGGGCGGGTGGGATCAAGGGTGGGAGGTGGGGATGGCTGGGGTGTGGTGGAGTGGTGGGGGAGAAAGGGAGACAACTGTACGTGAACAGTAATAAAAAGAAAGAAGAAGAAAAAAGAGAAAAATTAGCATTAATAGGTGGTGGGCAGAATATGGAGTAACAGGAGTTTTTATACATTCTTGAGGGGGTGTAAAATGGTTTGACATATTTGGAGAAGAGTCTGACACTTTCCTATATAATTTCCATCCTCTTGCTTCCAGGTATTCCACTCCTAGGTAGTTACTCAGTGGAAATGAAAGCGCACATCTACACAAAGACTTGCATATAAGAGTTCATAGGAACTTTATTCATGCCAGCCCAAAACAGGGAGCACCCCAGTTTCCATCTGCAAGCAAGTGGGTAATCACAGTGTGGTACGGCCATACAATGTCACGTCACTCAGCGACAGAAAGGAGTGCATTACTGATGCATGGGACACCCTGCATGACTCTGAATCAGTACATGGGGTGAATGAAAGCAGACGTGAAAGGACAGATTGTATACTTCTATTTATATGAACTTCTAGAACAAACAAAGCCTCCATCGTGAAGAAATCAAACAGAGATGGCCTGGGGTTGGCTGGAAGGGTTAGGGGCAGATTTGGGTGGAAAGAGACGTGAGGGAACTTCCTGGGGAGTTAGAAGTGTTCCCTATCTGGACTCAGGCGATGGCTGTGTGCCTGTGAGCTTAAGGTCTTTGCATTTTACCGCCTGTACATTCTGCCTGAATAGACAGTTTTTCTTCATGGGTAACATACATTCTTGCTTCCATGCTTCCCAGTCAGAAGGAAGTTTTCAGAATCTTTGTAGGACAGCCAAGATTTTAGAATGCACGGGAGATTTTTTCCAAAGGCTTCAGAGAGAGCAATGTCCCCAGAAACTGCAGCAAGTGTTCGAACACTGTTTTACCAATGTTCACCTTCTATCAAAGAGACAGCATGTAGTAACCTGAAGTGCCTCTTTTGCGCTCTTTCTCTGGGCTATTAACAGCCTGAGGAGTCTGCAGGCATGAGGGTGCGTGAGGAAGAGCAAACAGCGCTTGTTTGCAGCTCGCCTACCGTCATCAAGGTAGTTTCCCTTGTTCTGCATGTCATGGCATGTTCTATCATGACAGCTGTGTGGTCCTGTGTCCACGTGGCTGCGGTCCCCTCCAAAGACGTTGTTGGCTCTGAGGCCCCCAAAGCGCCTCCAGTGAGCCTGTCGGGCACTCCTAACAAGCCTCACATTTTCAGTCCTTTCTCCCTCGAACTGTGGCTGACGTCCATATGCTGGGATTGGAGGACAAATTTGAGAGGGTGCAAGGAGCTATTCTTACAACGGTTTCTCCACTCTACCTTGCCTCAAACCTCCAACCGTATCCTCCCTGGGCTCTGAACTGTGAAGTCTTGACCTCTGCCTAGTCCACCTCTAACCCTCCGGCCCTGCTGCTTGAGAGAAAGTTCAAGGAGTTTGCAGTGCAGACGCTTCACCCTGGGCTTGGCCCTTAGTAGACCACCTGGCTCCCAGCATCCCATGGTCCACCGTGCAGATTCCAAACCCCAGTCCAGGTACGGGGCCCCTGCTCCACTATCACTCATCACTCTGGACAGAGGTTGAGAAATTACATTTAACAAGTAGCAATATATTGTTGAGAAAGCTTATATTATATGCAAAGCTTATATTGAGAAAGTTTAGAGAACTCAAACATTAGCAGGTACATATAAATTTATAAATCAGTTTTTCATATTTTATAATTGTAGTTGAAAAAAAATTCCTAGCTGATGTAAAACTTTGCACAGGTAGCTCATACAGGAATTCTGGTACATTAAAATCTTTTTTTCTTTTTTTTTAAACATTTTATTTATTTACCTTTAGAGGGGAAGGGAAGGAGAGAAGGAGAGAAATATCAATGTATGGTTGCCTCTCGTGCGTCCCCTGCCGGGACCTGGCCCACAACCCAGGCATGTGCCCTGACTGGGAATTGAACTGCGATCCTTTGGTTCACAGGTCCACACTCAATCCACTGAGCTACACCAGCCAGGGCAAAATCTTTTTTCTCAGTTTGGTGTTTGAGATGTATATCTGTCATTCTATAGAAACATATTCAAACTCAGAAGATAATAATACATTTTCATAAATTTTTCTGTTATCTGAGAAAAGTATTTCCTTTCAGATATATTTATTGACCCTGAGTGAATTTATTGTCTAAAACTCGAGAAGTCTTCCTTTGGTCTTCTACCCATCTATCTGAGTGTAGGAAGTAACTAACCATAACCCAAGCGGCACATATTCATAGCCTGGGATAAAAAAATCGTTTCTGCAAAATTAAGTCTGCGTTACACTTGAAAACACTAATGTCAGAGAGAAACTTAGCCTAAAGAAACAGTTGTGGCCCTGGCTGGTGTGGTTGAGTGGATTGAGCAACTGTGAAGCAAAGGGTCACCAGTTCAATTCCCAGTCAGAGCACATACGTGGGTTGTGGGCCAGGTCCCCAGTAGTGGATGCATGAGAGGCAACCACACATTGGTGTTTCTCTCCCTCTCTTTCTCCTTCCCCTCCCTCTCTCTAAAAGTAAATAAATAAAACCTATTTTTTTTAAAAAAGAAGCAGTTTTATCCTGGGTTGCAATGCAATAGACTGAAGTTCAACTCAGAAGGCTGGACCTAGAATCTATTATTTTTCCACCCTAGCCACTACACCGTTAAAATGGAAGATGCAGCTAATCAATTATACCAGCTGCGCCGGAATATTGCATAGCTTGTAATCTCTGAAGCTTAAAAGAAAATCCATTTACAAAAATTCAGAGATACATCAAAATGACAAGGGGAATGAAGTGCCTTCATTTTCAATTAACAGCAGCCGGAGTTTTACAAAAGCTGTAACATCCTCCTTCCCCCTTTTTTACCTTGTCTACTATCTCCCAACTTGATCACAAACACGTCTGGAAACAGAACTGATGGGATGTTCGCAAAACAGATGCTTTCAAGGGATGCTAGTACTACATGGAAAACTAAGAATGACTTTTCCAAAGGGACACAAATTACAAGTGACAAAATACAAGGTATACAAGAACGCCTTCAGCTAATATACCGCAGAGCAGACAAAATCACGGGACACGCCGTCTGTCTACTTGTTTGTTACTGAATACCCACTATGGGATAGAAAGTTCCCCAATTTCTCCTGAAGAATTAATATTCTCTCACTCTGCCGAATTGTGGACTGTTTAGAAGATAACTGAAAAAGAAAAGTATAATATTTCACTGTGCTTAGAACCAACAGGGGAAGGAATAAGAATACTTAGAATACTATGTTCTTATGAATGAGGAATGGAAGAGTTTTGTGTGTGTGGATGTATGTGCAAGTACCTGTATTTATCTATCTATACACAGACACATTTTATTGATGGAGTGCTTTTTCTTTGTGACAAATGAAACATGCTTGTCTTCCAATGGTGAGTGCTCTCGACAGGGAACTGCTTTGTTAGTGGTACAGAGGTCTGACTGTCATTGATACTCACTTAGCTCTTCCCTATTTCTTTCTTTACTTCTGTGCTTGGACGTAGCTTTTCCACACAAAATACAGATTCATGACCTATAACTTCACACAGGGCATGACAGTTAGACTTTCCTCCTGGGAGCCCATCCTCACTTTCGCTATCACCACGCGTCAGTGGCTCTCCATCAGGAGTGACTCCGTGCCCCTGGGGACATTTGGCAAAGTCTGGAGATATGTTGGATTGGCATAGCCAGGGAAGGGATGCCACTAGTGTCTAGCTGGTAGAGGCCACAGATGCTGCTGAGTTTCCTAGAATGCACACACCTGCTCCTCCCACAATGAGGAACAGTGATCCGGTCCGAAGTGCCAATGACACTGAGACTGAGAAACCCTGCCCTAGACTTAGGTAGAACTAGGTAGGTATAACCAGGCCTGCTGCATCATTGGCTCCCTGCTAAGCAATTTGTCTTGGGGTTTCAGATGCAAAGGGTTCAATTAAATTTCCCAGTTTATGGCATATTTTCATCACTGGATTCTACAAGGCCTTATTTTGTTTTATTTATTTATTATCTCTTCCAATGCCTCTGCACCACTGCTCAAATGCATTTGATTTGTATTCTTTGTACATGAGCTCATTTAGCATTTCGGGCCCTGGTTGTGTACACGTATTTTATGTTACATGCATGGCATTGGGATGTAAACCCACATCATTGTGTTTCTGATTTTTTTTCACACAGCGTTGATTTAGGATCTACCCGTGTTGCTGTGTGCAAATTCACTATGCTCCTCCTAATTGCTAACAGGTACCTCGGGGTACACTTTCATCTCGGTTTACTCGTAACCCCAGGACAGTGGCATTTCCATCACTCTGCTAGTCTGAGCATCGTGATGAACATCTTCAAAATGCTCCTTATGGATCTGTGTGAGAATTGCCCCGAGACAGACGTCCAGGAGAGAGATTACTCAGTGCTGCTTAAACTTTTACCACAACTGGTCCTCAAAGCAACGATGTGAACCAGGCGGCACTGTTTTCCACTGTTGAGACAGGGAAAATGAAGCTGCAAGGGATTATATAAATTGCCCAAGGTCACCCAGCAGACCTAGAATTCGAATGTCTGTATTTTTCTGAAACTCGCACCTCACTTTGTCCTTAGAAATGACTAAATGCAGATGCAAAAAAAGAATGATGAAGCCTGGAGCGGAGCTGCTGCTGACAGGAGGGTAACGAGGGGTTTGTGCAAGTCTGTCCTCACTTTCTGTCTTCTACCCCAGCCCAGATGAGGGATCTTCCTCTCCAGGCTTTCACTGTTCCCCGGGCTCCTCAGGAGCAAATCCTACAGGAACAACTGGACCGGTCACAGGGAGAATGGGGCAGCTGTGATGGCCTGAGCCTTGAGGCCAAAGGAGATCTCACAAAGAAACCGAAAAGCTCTCTGGTGTCTGAACACCTTCACCAGTTATTCCTTCATTCATTTCCCATAACCAGCTATGACGTGCAGCACTCTTGCCGAGCAAAACCTGTCATTCAGGGGACTGGGCTCCTACCTGTGACTCCCACATCACAACCAGATGGGGCCCTTGCTTGGACCGCTGTGTGAGCCGTCCCACCCGCAACCCTCAGGGAAACCCATCACATTGCCATGACCTAAAGCCCCGAGGGGAGGGTTGGCATCAGAGCTGGGACCAGCTTCTGTCCATGAGACTCCACCGTGTAGTAGCACGTGATCACAGTGACTTTAAAACTCTGCTTAGTGCTACACCTTCTCTGCTTCTGTGTCTTATGCTGCTTCTCTCGGCCTCGAAGCTCTGGTTTCCCTCATCTTTCCCCTTTCCTGTAAGACAAGGAAATTGAAGGAGGAATCATGTTCAAGTGGACAGGGCCAACTTCTTCATTAGCACAACAATGAGGCCAGGGTCCATGGCCCACGCTCTTTAGAGGCCCATGAAAATTATTTTAATTTTCATTTCTTTTAAGATGAGAAGCCAAAAAGAACCTAATAATAATGTATGTAAAATAATGATCCCAGCCTGGATTATGTTTGCTGATGTCAAAACGGTAGTAAAACAGAATTTTCAATATTCTCTGTGGCGGATGGGGGTCCATGAGTGCATCAGGGGCCCCACTAGTGGGAAATACGTGGTCTTGGGGACACAGACAGACCCAGGTTCAGAGCCCTGCTTTTCCCTCATCAGCTGCACGTTATTTAGCTCTGTGTCTCTTTGTCAGCTAAGCAGGCCACAGAGCCCTCCAGGAGTTGCTGGGAGGCTTCGATCAGTAAACACACGAAGGTGCTCTGGCTCAGCAGGCGCTGAGCTGTGGACGCGTTCTTCCTGCCTCCTCTTCACACAAACCGGCAGCCAGATCGCGCAGCAGACATTTCGGGGGCACTGAGCCAAGATCTGCTCCTTGCCCTTGCCTCGCAATTTCTAAAATCTCCTGCCAGGTCATTCAGCCCTGCTTTGTTCTCTCCACGTGAGGAATTCAACAGGAATCATATAATGGTCTTATAATGATCTCCTGCTTCTTTGTGGAAAAATTCCAGTTTTGATGGAAATAAACAGGTAAATGAAGGAGCCACGGCCTGGACCTCACCCTTTCTCATTTTTATCCCCCAGAGCTGAGAAGTAGCCTGATCTGTCAATAGAAACAGAAACAGACATGAAACATCTGCCCTGGCAAGGTGCAAACAAATCCAATTTTCATAACCTAAAGACGATTATTTGCTGTTTTAATTTAAAAATAAGAATATAGCATTAGCAAAACCAGTCCAAGCTAAGAGTATACTCAAAATAAAGCAGAATTGATAGGTCGCTTTAAGCTGTGGAGGTAGTGTGAAGAACTGTGCAAGTAAACTAGAATTCATTTGGAAGACTGTAAAATAGGTGTGTGTGCATTTTTGTGTGTGTGTGTTGGGAGATAGAGTAATAGGCCTCCCAAAGCATACAACCAACTAAGAGAAAGTTAGGGCACAGGGGTGACTCAAGATCCCGCCCCCAACCTCAGCTGTCACCTGGACTAAAATGCAGCTGGGATGATGCTTCATGTAAGAAAGACACTTCCGCCCTTTCCCCCAGTGAGAGGGACCTCACCTGGGCTCAGCTTGCCATCGGTTTCCTTCCTGACACAGACGGAGCCATAAGTTCCCAGGGACTCCAAAGACCTTGCGGGTATTTAGCATTTCTGGACAACTCCTGCAAACAGCTGGCAAGCAAATCGAGACTTCCCAGTGCCAACCTTCCGATCGTGCCTCCCTTGACATGGTAGCTCTCGTGCTCTGCTATGACAATTAAACTCAGCAGGGGCACGGTGACTCCACTAGAACATGGATCTCGGACGCATGTACCGCACGAGGCCCTACCTTAACACTCCGTTCTGTGGGATACTGGGTGGGTTGGGTGCCTGTGCCTCTCCTTTCCCGCCAGCCCTGGTCTCACAATCCTACCCTTTCCCTATAGGGCCTACTATCTTTTTTTTTCCCCCTTAAGATTTTACTTATTTATTTTTAGAGAAGAGGGAAAGGGAAGGAAAAAGGGAGGGAAACATCAATGTGTGGCTGTCTCTCTCACGCCCCCTACTGGGGACCTGGCTCGCGTAACCCAGGCATGTACCCTGACTGGGAATCGAACCCGCAACCCTTTGGTTCGCAGGCCAGCCCTCAGTCTATTGAGCCACACCAGCCAAGGCAGTTGATCCAAAATCTTGATAAATGACCTGTAGTTAGCCAAAGGAGCCACCCGCATGACAGAGTTAGCGGCGATACTGGTGGTGATCACGTCTGGGAGGTATGGCTGTCGGCAGTAGCTATTTTCTACTTTTCTGACTTGCTAAATTTTCCACCTTACTTTGAAAATGGAGGATGGGATAGTAATGATCAACAATGAACTTGAAAGCCCCTCACAAGAAACAACTCTACTTGGTGATTTGGTCTAGAATTAACCACGGGTTCCTTTAAAGATGTAACCTAGGAGGTAGCAATTGCAAAGAAAATCTAATCTCAGCTTTCAGCTTATCACCCTAAATGTTGCTTAACAAGAAACTGGTCCACGTCTCTTTATTTGAGAAAGAAAGTCTCCGTTACAAAGGAGTCTTTCTTAGGCAATGTCTTGCTGCATCTTTACGAGGTTACGTTCCCTCTAGGACTTTCAGGGAAAGCTATTCTTGTGAGAAATAATAAATCAAGCTAAATAAAATATGGCCTGAAAAGGGATTTACACTCCCATTTAGGAGAATGGATCGTGGCGGTGGATGAATCAAAGTCACCTCATTTAATTCACGGTCCTAACAAGGATGGTTATCTGGCTTCCCCGAGAAGTAGGAGAGAACTGGAGAGAGAAGGTTCAGTAGCCTGCAAGGTTGGTGGCAGGGCGCAGACAGAAGGAGATGTCTGCCTGGCTCAGAGGGTAAAAAAAGAGGTATCAAGACATATTTTATAAGTAGATATAAAAAATTTCAGGGGAGGAGCAAGAGGGGAACTGAATTAAGGAAGAGGAGGGGATTAGCCAAACAACATAGCCCAAAGACACAGATAACAGTGTGGTGATGCTCAGTGGATTGGGCGTTGTCCTGCAATCCAAAAGATACGGGTTCAATTCCTGGTCGGGACACATGCCTGGGTTGCAGGGTACGTCTGCAGTTTAAGTCCCCCCTTTCTCTCTCCTTTCCCCTCTCTCTAAAATTAAATAAATACATATTTTTAAAAAGTGTGGTGATGGGCAGAGGGAAGACGGGGTGGGGGCTGTGTGGAGGTGAGCAAAGGAGGGGGAGAAATGGGGACATCTGTGTAGTGTTAACAATAAAAATTAAGTTAGAAATTTTTAAAAATTCAAATGAAATTTGTAAGGTTCTATGGGACCAGACAGATAAAGAAAGTTGAGGTTTTGGAGGGTTTGTTTTATGACCAGCATCTAGCACATAGTAGGCACTTTATGCATGTTTGTGGTATGAACACTGAATGCATAAATAACAAGAATCCCTGACAAGAAAGCAGTGAAACAGCCACACAGATTTTGCTGTTGCCAGTAGGAATCGTATTTTCTTTTTGACAAGTAATTTAGACAAATGTATAGGGCCTTAAAAATACCCATAACTTTAGATTCAACAATTATATTTTTAAGACTGTGATCTAAAAAAATAACTTTAAAAACAAATCAAATTTCCAACAAAGAGGAATGCTGAAATAAACTCAGTAGAATATAACACAAACAGTAACATATGACGCTCTGGACAACCTTAAAAATACAAGAGAATGCTCTAAATTCCTTAAATTTGCCTCTAAATCTATCTGTCTTTTTATATACTTGTGTGAGTGTATATCTATAGATATGTATATACATAGATAGTATGTGTGTGTACAGAAGAATATGTATGGTATGATTTTAATCGAGTGGAAAGAATAACTATTATTTCCTATACCAACTATACCATAGAGTAACCAAATAGTTGTTGAAGGAAAGATTCTCTTTATAGAAGTATTCCACCCAATAAATTAAGATTGGAAGAATTAGAATACACTGAATCAGTTCTCTTTGCTGAGTAACAGATTACCCCAGAACACGGAAGCTTCAAACAACCCACTTTCTCCGGGTCAAGAATTCAGGAGTGGTGAAGCTAGGGGTTCTGGCTCAGGATCTTTCAGGAGGCACAAGCAAGGTGCCAGCTGGAGCCATGGCCGTGGGAAGACTTGACTTCCAAGCAGACTCCCAGGCCCGTTGGCAGGAGGCCTCGGCTCCTTTCCATGCGGTCCTCGTGACATGGCTGCTGGCTTTGCTCAGAAAGAGTGACCAGGAGACAGGTGGGCAGAAGCTATACTGCCTTTTATGCCCTCACAAGGGACACACCAGCATTTCTAGTGCTTGCGCAGAGCAATCGTGATCCAATGCAGAAGGACATCATGTAAGGGCACGGACATGAGGAGGCACGAAGCACAGAGGGCTTAGAGGCTGGGTACTACGGACACAACTTCTCATACTCCCGATGAACTCGTAGATGTATGCTATAATTGTCAATGGCTGCTGACATCACAACCAGGGAGACAACCAGACATGAACTGCCACTTGATGGAAGTAACAAGAACAGCAGTTATAAAAGTACTCTTGCCAAAGAATCTAAACTTGAACCTGATAAAGTCTCTGGATCTATGTACAATGCAGAGCAGAGATGTCAAACTCATTTTCACCGGGGGCCACATCAGCCTCCTGGTTGCCTTCAAAGGGCCGAAATAATTTTAGGACTGTGTACATGTAACTACTCCCTAACTGTTAAGGAGTTGAAATTACCTTCGGTCCTTTGAGGGCAACCGCGAGGCTGATGTGGCCCCCGCTGAAAACGAGTTTGACACCCCTGCTGTAGAGAAACCAGAGGGACAAAGGAACATGTTAAACAATTACCACGTAAATGCATAAGCTAAATCCAGACTGTGAGCAATTTTACAAGATGAAGAACTCATTTCTTCAGAAAATAAATTGCAAGAGGATAAAACAAAGTAGGAAAAAACCTACGGATGAAAAAGAAACCAAAGAACATGTCAGCAATTACAATACCTGAACGTTATTTCAATCCTGATGTGAACAAAGCCATTTGAAAAAGAAGACTAAACCTATAAATATAAAATGAAGGAGAAGCTTTAAAGTAGACAAACATAAAATATAATGATCTAAAATCATTCATTTTAAGAGGGAAGATAATCCTGTATACCTAATATCTTAAGAAAGCATTATCGTAAAAATATTCACTTATCTGTGCAGTTAACAAATGCTTACTGAGTATCTTATGTGACTAAGGCACGCAGTAGTTATCCCAGACCAAAATTTTTAAAAGGGTACACTCCAGTAACCCCAACAGATGCCTGAGTCTGCAGAGAGCAGCAAACCCTACGAGGACTACGTTTTTTTCCTACATATACATACCACGTGGAATGATCTCCTTGTTACACCAAGGCAAAATGAACATTACAGAACCATGGAGCAACTCTCCAGTTAAGCTCTTAATTTAATGCAATTTAGAGCAGACGCCATGTTGACAAATTAGCTACAAAACAGCCAACTGTGAAAAACGGTGCTGCAGTCAGAGGGGCCGAGACGTGCTTTATTTGTCAACCTGGGCATTGTGACGCTCAATAGGCACAATGGGCCACCAAAGCGTGTGACTCAAGCTGACTGGAGGCCAAGCCATGATTCCAGCAAGTTCCCGGCAAAAAAGACACGATTGCCACTAATTACTAAGTATTATTTATGTAGTTCTGTCTTAAATAACTCCGTATATTAAGGAGACCGAAATAAGCTCACATGCTCATGGGTTGACTTGGTCGAAATACAGGATGATGTCATCGACACGGAAAACAGCCTGATAGCAAGCTGATGCAGCGGTGCATCAAGGGGAGAGACCGCATTTGGCTCACAGAGACTTGGGAAATCCGGGAAAGAGGCAAATATCCTTGGGATGTCATTGTTTGCAGGGAGACATTAAGGATACGATAAGTAGTTTACAAGTATTGAACAGTCTATTGAAATAATAATTTCTTTAAAGTCCTTGTATATGTGCCTGTCCACAGAAAGCAGATAGATGTTTCTATTAAGGCAGCCGGGCTTCAGAATACTCATTTCCCACCTGCCAAGGCCCGGACCCTTGAGAGGTAGCAATTTACACAGTCATCTAGGAAATCGAAATAAAAGAACTGTCATTTCTAAGTCTTCAAAAAACTCATTACTGGCACTTTCAAACTACTCTGTGCCTTTGAGAAAATATAGGAAAATAGGTATAATAGTTCCCCCTTACCCACACTCCAGTGGAGGCTTGAGGCCGGCCGCAAATATACACTGTTTTTTCCTATCCATACGTACCCATGATAAAGCTTAATTTAGAAATTAGGCACAGTAAGAGATTAACAGCAATAACTAAGATAAAATAGAATTATAACAATATACTGTAACAAACGTTGTGTGAACGTGGTCTGTGTCTTTTAAAATATCTTATTGGACTGTATTCACCTTTTCACTTAAAGGAAGCACTTTATGGCTTCCCTTCAGCATGCTGAATTGCCGGCATCAGTATCCTTGCGCTTTGGGGCCATGATTAAGCAAAATAAGGGTGGCTTGAACACAAGCACTGCAGTGACACAGTTGACCTGATGGCGAAGATTGTTACTAAGTGACAGAAGTGTGGGGGAGCATACAAACCACAGGGGCATTGGACAGAGGGATGATTCACGTCCTGGGTAGAATGGAGCTGGGCAGAGTGAGATTTCATCACCGTCCTCAGGACAGCACATCGTTTAAAGCATGAATGGTGGATTTCTGGACTTTTCCATTTAATATTCTCAGACCACAGTTGACCACGGGAACGGAAACCGTGGGAAGGGAAACCGCGGATAAGGGGGTCTCACTGTATTCTCCTGCATAGCGGATGCTTGACTGCCTTCTGAAACCTTGACTCGCCAACATCAGCCAACAGCCTCAAACATATGTAATGTCTCAGTTTTGGTATCTCTAAAGAAGAGGTTTCAACAGATGGTGGAAAAGGAAATAGGACAAAAATCAAAGGAGATGGTTCTGCAAGGAAGCTTAGAGAAACAAACCCCAGTGTGTGGTAACTTCATACGTCTAAAAAAAGTGCCAGTCAGCTGGCTGGTGGATGAAATTTTAAAAAACAATCTTTGCATCACTGTGGATTGAGTTTCCTCAAGAAAGCATAAATGAAGGCTGGCCCCTCCCAGAGTCCGAGGCTCTGTGCTGACTTCTAGAAGCCTGATCCCTTCCCGTCAGGAGAGCAGCCAGCCCTCATGCAGAGAGCTCGGAGTTGAAGGGAAATATAAAAGGAAAAGCGAATACAAAGGAAGCTTCCATTGGAGAAGGCCTAGGAGAAAGGAAGGCAAAACCCACTTCCAAACAAAGGTGTTAGAAATGGATTCTATCTACACTTGTTTCACTTTTGAGACCGTTCCTAGAGAGACCCATGGTGGGCACAGGAGCTGAGAGGAGGGACATAGGACTTCGGTGCTCTCTGCGGGAAGCCACTGAACAATGCCCAACGCTATTTTAATCAAATAGAGCTATCTGGGTGGGATTGCAAGAGAAGCTCAACAATCCCTCCGCACTTACTAAGCAGGTGCTTGGGAGAAGTGATTCCCTAGGGCGCTGTGGGTGTTCTCACCCCCTCTTTGCATACAGTGAAGCATACTCTCCCCAGACCTCCCCTGCACTTCCCAGGGAGCACATTCCTGGAACTAGGCCTGAAGCCCCTCCCTCCGTGGCCTGGAGGGTCACTGGAAAATGACCCTCCAGGGACAAAAAAAGGTAACATTTTTACACTGGCTCTTGCAGACTGGTAGTGCCTGGCAGTCAACACCTGAGAAGGCTAGGCCCTGTGGGCAAGGACTTTTCTATCCTGATGTCTCCTCTGCAGGTAGAAAATGAACTACAATGTGTTAACTGCAGATGAAGCTGCATTGTCTGTCTGAGAGTTGTAAAGAGCAATGACATGGCTAGAAATGTGAAAAACACTTGTATACAGGATTGCATATTGTTGCCTGGTGGGGTAGCTCACTTGGTTACAGCATTGCCCAATACCACAAAGGTGTGAGTTTGATCCCTGGTCAGGGCACATAAAAGAACCAACCAATGAATGCATAAATAAGTGGAACAACAAATCAATGCCCCCCTCTCTTTCTCTCATATCAATAAATTATTGAAAATTTCAGAAGATTGCATAGTTTAGCTTCCCTATTTTGATTTTAGGAAGAAATACTTCTCTTTGGATTTAATGCCAACCATAATGCAGCAATGAGAAGAATGGTATAATTGATTTATATAATGCGCATACCTAAAAATAGATGAAAAGAAGTATCTTTGGTGCTGAGGATGGAAATTATTTTCCCTGGGATTTCTTGCACTTTTAAATGGTATGCATACTGATGAAAATCTTTCCACCGTTACCACCCACCCATGGACATGGGTAGATGTGAAAAACCCCTAGCAAACTGTCCTTATAAAGCATTAATGTATCACAGTGCAAATATGAGATGTTGAGGGTTTATAGAAAAATGCAGAGGTAAAAAAAAAAGTGGTCTAGAGGATGTTGAAATCATGACTTTTCTTCTGCTTCATTATTAAGAACCCAAGAACTCAAATATTTGGAGTTGCAGGAACATAAAGCTAGTAAATGTATGTTAAAAATAGAAACTAGCCCACTGTTCGCCTTTTGCTTACCTAGCAGGATTTCATGTTATCAGATATCCTTTCTCTGAGGACGTGAAGCAGGTTTCTAGAATCTGAAAAGCAATGGTAAGCAAGTGAGGAGAAAGACTGCCTCGCCAGGCATTGCTCTCAACAAGTAAACAAATTCCACACATGACGGCTGGTGATGTTAATAGCATGTGGTGATGTTAATGATACAAACATAACAAGTACAAGCCCATTACTGCTCATCATTATATTAACTTTAGTTAGTTTCAGATGGTGTACGTAGGGATTATCAGAATCTGAATCTCCTTCGTATAATTCATTTTAAATCCTTTTAGAGTGCAGGAAAAATACTATTTCTCTAGATCGAGGGTAGCCAAAGACAGCCCACTGGACAAATCCTGCCCACCACCTGTTTTTGTTTTTGTTTTTAGGTGAAGAAAGTTGTATTGGTACCCAGCGCTGTCTCTTCATTTATATACACATATATTGTCTCTAGCTGCTTCCACCGACAATGGGAAGGTTCAGGGGTTACGACAGAGACTGGACAGCGTACAGAGCCTAAATTATTTATTATCTGGCCCTTACCAATAAATGCACTAGACATTTACTTATTTATCCTCACTGTCTCTGTGGCACAATAAATACCAGATAGGCAAACTTTCAGTATCTAGTGTTATTTTCCTGAACGTAGTGAATGGGATTTGCTTTAAGCTGCCCAAGAGCCCTCCCCACACCATGTTGCACTCTGCTCTCTCCACGAAGAGCATGGAGTCTGCTTTCTCTTGCCTCGAATCTGGGGTAACCCTGTGACGGCTTTGACCGCAGAATATAGCAGAAGATGCCTGGCAGCTTCTGCTTTGCTCCTGGCACCCTGAGTCACCGGGTGGAAAGTGTGTGCCCCCTGCTGGAGACAGAGGTCCCGCTAGTCCCAGGTAGATGCAGCCACAGCAGTGGCCCCAGGCACCACCACACAGTGGACTGCTAGCTCAGTCTAGGCAACCAACAGGGCTGCGCGGAGAAGTCCTTGTTTGGAACCACCAACCTTTGTCATTGCCCAGCAATAAACAAACTCAAGGTTTTGATGCTCCATTTAGTATTTCAAAACTTTAACATGTTTAAGAAATAGCCCTGGCTGGTGTAGCTCAGTGGATTGAGCACAGGCCTGGAAACCAAAGGGTCGCCAGTTTGATTCTCAGTCAGGGCACATGCCTGGGTTGCAGGCCAGGTCCCCAGTAGGGGGTACACAATAGGCAACCACACACTGATGTTTCTCTCCCTCTCTTTCTCCCTCCCTTCTAACAATAAATAAAAATCTTTTTTAAAAATTATTTTAAAAGATGACTTAAAAAAGATACTAAAAAATAGTTTTAAAACAGGCCAACTTCATCAGCTTTTATATCTTAAGAGCAAAAAACACCAGTCCAGAGCAGTGAGCAGGTCAAACGTCTCCTAAACTACAGGGAACACGTGGAGAATCATCTGAAACAGTGAAATCACCTGGCAGCAGCAGTAAGCTGCCAAACACAAACGAAACTCTGGAAAGATTTTTGTTTTAATCCACCGCCTCAGTTTCAGGAGTTTCAGAATCTCATCTTTGAAGGCAGCATTTTCCCCACTTCTACGTGTCTTATTACACAGAAAACAGGTCAGGAGAAAGAAAGATTTGACAGAAACCAAAAAGATAGTTGTTGAGTCTAATTCAGTTGCCATTGACTAAGTGCTAGGATCAAAGTTGGTAACAACTGCCGGAGAAAAGAGAAAATGGTTCAGGAGAGGAAGGCAATGGAAGGAGAAACTGATGTGGACATGAGAATACAAGTCCCCTTGGGGTCCTAGAAACCTGGAGCAAGGGTTCAGTTCCTGCGGAGTATGGACATGGGGCCTCAGCAAGCTGAGTTTAAATCTCAAAGGCCAGAGGGACTTCCACTAACCATTGAAACACAGGTGCCTCCAAAAGGGAACTGGAAGAAAACAGCCCCCAAATGATCATGGCCCCTGGGTATGTTTGTGGGCGAGGGAGTCGATGACTTGCTTTCCTTCTTGGCAATTGTGCTCCGAAGTCTTTTAGTATCATGTTAGTATCATGTGATTTTCAGACAAATGGAGATTGGTTGTTTAATAGTGTTACTACTACTGGCAATTAATAAGCACCTTAACATTTTTAGAAAAACAGTTTTAAGTCTAAGTTGGATAAGGAAAATAATTAAGGCATACAAATGAATATCCTAGAAAACAGAAAAATATGGCATTGTTAGAAATACAAGAGCAAATTTCTTGTAAATAAAAAACATAAAAGTGATCACCTTTGATAACTATAATTGATAAAAAAGGAGGAAAATGCCTCCTAAATAAATTATGAGTGTTAAGGATCTAACAACAGTTTCTGAAAATTAAAAAAAAATAGGCAGGCACGATTGCAATATATTTGAAAAGGTAGATAGGATTTGGCCAACTTTACCTGTAAAGGACTGGATGATACCTATTTGAGACTTGGTGGGACATGCGGTCTCTGTCGCAACCCCTCCATCCCCGCTAGCACTTGGGATCCACTGAATTCCAGAGTTAAAGGTAAAAATCAGTAAAAGACAATGAGTTAATGAACGACAACAATTGAGTGGGAGAGGGCTTTCTAGAGGCATTTGCATGTAAAACCAGCGAGGGGGTTATTCACAATAATTCGTCTGGACAGCAATTTGGCAAATGTAGGAAGAGCCCTAACAATGTTGTTGACAGTGCGTGTTGATACCTGCGGAGGAGGCAGCCCTGCTGCTTGGCTGTCGTGGGCCACGGGCTTTGGAGACGGGACCTTTGGAGCTAAGGCTCCGGCTTCTGAAGAAGGGGCGCTGCCGCCAGGGCGAGATGCTATCGCAACCGGGACGGGAAGAGTAAGGTGGTCGGGACAAAGCCTCGTGCGCGTCCTCCGGCCCCTCTCCAGCGCCCTCTCCTGGCACAAATCGGGAGCACGCCGGCAGAGGACGAATGTGGTGCGCAGACTCCCCTTTCTAGAAAAACAGCACAGCAGAGCGGTCAGTGAAAAACTGGCAACACCTTGGAACTTCTTTATAAAATGTCCCTTGAGGGTGCAAAATATACTGGACATTCCCTGAAACAGAGCCTTGATTCTAAAAACCTTAAAGGACAGAACTGGAAAACTAGCACCAGATGTTCCTTTTAGAGTAATTTCTGGGAACGAGCAAGACTTTCATTCATTATTATTATTATTATTATTATTATTATTATTATTATTATTCTATTACTCATTTAAATCCTGACTTTGTGATAGATCTGGCTTGGAAGTTTTAAGGACCAGGATGTAGTTTTCCAATAGTTTTATTTCTCCACATTTTTCTGTGCAAAATGCATGGCAGTCTTACTTCTACAGAGCAGCAATTCTTATCACCAGTTGTAAGACTTGTGAACTAAGATCAGCTGCATTACGGAGCATCTGTAATGTAACCTGACATAAATCGAAAAACCTCAGGCAGCTTTCTGGTACAGTTACACACTGACAGCAACACGCTGATGCTGACATCATCTTGTTAGATCAGCTGGTCTTGACTGAACCCAAAGGACAAAGAGCGCACACAATTTCTTGAGGAGAACGTTTATTATGAGGACAGTCTTCTTGTGTACTAATTCACTTTTGACAGATGTGTAAAATCTAAGAACATTTAGCTACTTACTGCTTAACCAGCAAGAGCGATTTTGTCCTGTTTACAGAGAGACTATTGTTTGACCTCTCCTTGATCATACCACTCGTGGTATGTTTGCCATATCATGTCTTGGAATGGTGCACACAGGTTTTTAAACCTGTCCTCTCAATTGAGAAAACCAAAAGAAGTGGTTTGCCGCATTGAGTAATAAACCCGAGGTCCCTTGGAAATGATCGAATGTGGTGAGTTTGCTCTATTCAACACAATAGCTGAAATATTCCTTGGATGACCAATGAACTCCTTTCCAGAATGTCATTAATAGTTGCCCTGGAAATCAATTAGTGAGCAAAGTGGCAGACCATGGTCTCTTCCCCTGCTTTTTACCGCTGGCAATTGAGTAATTTTATTTTTGTAATTTCCATGTGACCACCAAATAGCAATTCCTAACACTGCATTAAAACACTGGGGTGGGCCAGTGTGAAATGAGGTCCCGTGGAATGTTTCAACACCAAGTTTTCATCCACTTTTTCTTTTCTTTTAGCTCCCTGTGTTATAAATCTCTCCCAAAAGACGACTTCCCTAAAACTTAACACCCGGGAACTCTTATGAAGCCAGGTTCCTGTCTGATGGGGTAACTTTAGACTCTAGAAAATGTGAAAAAGCCTATGTCTGACCATCCAGCAATTCTGAGTGCATGACCTAGAGAGGCTGCCATTTGGATACAAGGACCTACGGGCCAGGGCTGTTTTGCAGCACTATCAGTAAAAGCGGAACTTGGCAGCGATCTGAATGTGCAACAATGGCAAAGAAATTAATACAGGATATTTCATACATGGGACAGGCTCTTAAAGGATTAAACTAGATGTGTGTATATGTAAAAACACGAATTGATGTAGTTACGTATATGTACATTATAGGTATGTATTATATGTATCCTGTGTGCATACATGTATCTCTGCGTGTGGATATGCATCTATACATATGTCAAAAGCATGAGGAAGAGTACAAGATCAAGGCGATGTGTATGCATGATCTGAGTCGACACCTCAAGCTCAGGGTAGTACTTCCTCTGGAAAAGTACAGGGGGAGAGAGCCAGGTAATGGTGAAGGGAATTTTAGCAAAATCCAAAATGTTTTCTTTTTAAAAACAGTGGCTGCAAACAAATCTGACAAAATACTACTACTTACTTTTATGGTGAAAGCGTATTTTGTGTTCTTCTTTCTTCTGTTCTGCAAACTTCAAGTTTCTTACAAATAAAACTCATGTTGTGCTAGCTACAAGATCCCAAAGATGCGTGGCTGTGTGTATCCGTTCTCTTCCTTGCTATATGAGCAGGAGCAGGAGCAGGTGCATGCCCCTGGGTTAGTGAATGGCTTCTGAACATTCCAGACTTTCAGCAGTTTCAGCCCAGGCAGCGAGGTGTGAGCTGTTCCACCGACGGGTGCAAAACACACACACCACAAAGGCAGGTGGCTGTTGGCTATCGCTGCCTAACAAACCACCGCACAACACAATGGCTTAAAGCGATAGGCATTTATTACGGATCAAACAATAGCTAGGTCAACTGGGAGGTTCTGCTGCTAAACCACGCTAGACTTGGCAGTTTGGTTGGCTTGTCTATGCATCCGTACTGGGCTGGTAGGTAGGCTGGGGGTTGGATGGCCTAAGACGGTTTCACTCACCTGCTGGGACAGTCAACTGGTTGTTGGCTGAATGACGAGAATAACTAGGCAACCTGTCTCTTATCCATCAGGTTAGTCTGGACTTGTTCACGTGTCAAGCAAAATTCACTTCTGCCGTATTTTCTTGGCTAAAGCAAGTCCTGAAGCCAGACTAGTCTGGGCTTCGTATGTAGCAGAGCAGTTCCCTTGATGTGATCCTATTGAAAAGTCAGCCCTCAACAGAAGGAAAAAACAGACCAAGTTCAAGGGGAGGGAAAACAGATCCTATCTCTTGATAAGAAAAACTGCAAATTCACATTTCAAGGGTTAGGGACATGGACATGGTGTGTGTGTTGCGTGTGTGTGTGTGAAAATTGAGAAACATTTTTCAATGTCAACCATACCATGGCTTCTTATGGACCACAAAAGTAACAAAGGGTTTGAATGCAATGACTGGTTAAGCTTTCTGCGCTCCAATACAGCACTTCTGGTGTTCGCTTTCTTTTAAACACAGCCCACACACATTCCAACAGCGTTCATCCTGACACTAATAGGTGTGTCTCTATACAACTCACAAATCATTTTCCGGATAATAATGGACAACTAACAGATGCTGACAACCTGAAATTGTCTCGAAAGTCACCTTTACAACAGTGAATATTGAGCAGTAAATAGAACTGCAGGCTGCTGTAATTTGCCTTGTGCCAAAGCAGATCTCCAAAATGACATATTAAATCATTCCACTGAAGGCTGTAAACACGAGTGAGAATAGTACAAATCAATAGGAAAAGTCGAGTACTTTATTACCTATGGTTTTTCATGACCTTGCGGAAGGATGAAGATTGATGTCACAAAATGGTAAAACATGACGACTTGTCAAGATGAACTGCCTATGATTTGCATTATTCTGAGTTCATGCCATTTCTGCTGTCACTAGCCTGTTTATTAACCTTTTATTGCTTATATCATAGAATCGGTATATACTTACTCCTACATCCTGCTGTGCAGAAGAAAGTGGAAGTCAGAAGTTTGAAGATCAGTCCACTCCATGTTTGCGTATGAAGGAAATTACATGAAGGTACAGCACCGGATGTTCTGAACTTTGGGAGAAGTGTGAACCCAGTGGAGAACCGGAGGCCTTGGCTGGCCTTGGGCAAGGATGCATGAAAAAGGGCATGCTTAAATATTGGATCGAACAGCCTTTTAAGTTCTCGAAAATGAGTTTTCGCCCGATTGGTGTGGCTCAGTTGGTTGGGCACTGTCCCATAAGGTAATGGGTTCAATTCGCAGTAGGGCACATGCCTGGGTTGCAGGTTTAGGCCCCGGTTGGGGCGTGTGCAAGAGGCAACTGAACGATGTTTCTCTCCCTCTCTTTCCCCCTTCCTTCCCCTCTCTCTAAAAATAAATATTTTTAGAAAAGTGGATTTTCATGGTGTATTTTCTTGAGTTTTAGCCATAGCCAATACCTGTATCTCTGTTTTAACTGAGATAACTCACATACCATAAAATTCAACTTTAAAGTGTATAATTCAGTGTTTTTTAGTACAAGATTCTGACATGCAGGTTACTGAAATATTAATTTCAATGCACCTTTACATGACTTAAAAGGAAAACATTAATACAATAAATGTGACACATAACTACAGGTTTGGCAGTTTAGGAAAGTAACAATTTAAAAATTGAGAAAAGGGGGATAACGTACAATTTGTACAAGGATAAGGATGGCCTAGGCATTTAAATTATATTTTAATCGAATTATTTGAAAAATTAGTATACAAGAGATATTATGAATACTTATTTAAATCAAACTAAGCTGCAAATAATCAGCTTAAGGGAAGTTGTGAATCAGAAATGCCTCGAGGCAAAGGAAGTAGCTTCTCATTACCAGGAAATGAATTAATTGTCAACTCAAGGTATATGAAACTATATAAATGTTCCAAGAGACAGCCTGTGTTCATTTCACCGGCGACATTTAACAAGTAGCTTCTTGTCAGGGAGAGTTTTTCCTTCCCAGGCCATGAATAATTGCTGATTACACTTTTCAACAATCCGGAGCACACTGCAGGTGTCCTTTAAACAGACTTCGCAGAAAGCAAATGGCGATGAAACCTAGCACGAACCCAAATGCTGCTCCAGATTGGATACCAAAAACCTACGTTACTTAGCAACTAAGTGCACTAAGATAATGTCTAGTCTGATTTAGAAGTTCTGATTCTCACTTGTCAGTAGATGCAGTTTCTTTGATGAAACCATTTACAAAGTCTGAAAAATTCCCTGAGGTCCTTGTTGTTCAGGAGAAGTGATCTTTGCAAATTCAGATCCACCGAGTTGAGGTACAAGGCAGGACAGGTGCTATATTCAAGGCCTGTGCGCTGCTGGCCTCCCTTCAACTGAGCTGGATTTTCTAAAACATCCTGGTGGAGAGGCGAACGGGAGGCACGTGGGGGATTGAGATAAGGATTAGAGGGGTGACCTGGGAGATATCAGCTGGTCAGGATGGGGGGGGGGGGGAAACGTGCTGGCGCTAGACCAGCCCAGGGTGCAGCAACAAGACAGCGAAGAGCTGTGCCAACTTCCAGGAACCGCATACAAGTCTAGCTGTGAAAGGACACAAAATCTAAGGAAAGGAACACTAAAGACCTAACAAAAAAAGGCATGAAGATAAAACGAAGTAAAACAAAAAGGTGAGTCAAGATGGCACCTCACTGTTCTTTTGCAATAAAGAAAGAGGACAAGGCCGGAGTGGAAGCTGTCCCTCCCGGTTCTTTGCAACAAGACCGGCTCTGCTTTATTTAGATCATCAAAAATAACATCTTATGGAATGGGAACCATAACATTACACAACAAAGTATAGCTGTAAAAATCTCAAACATGTCAGGCAATGCTTTTTTTAGATCACCAAAAATAAGGTTTTACAGAAAAGGAACTGTAAAAGCAAATGTATAGCTGCAAATTTCCTTTTGCCTTCAATATCAATTCCCTGTAAAATATTTTGGGACCACTTTGCAGTTTTCAAGCAAAACTCAAATTTGTTGGACAGAGTTACTCAGTATCATCATAAGAATGAAAAGAGTTTTGCAAAACAATTTTGCTTAGTGCTAACAAATAACTAAAACATGTGGTTACTATTAGTAACTCCAACTTCCACTGAAACAGCCTGACCCATGCACTTCCAGGAACGCTTCGCTGGGAACGGAGCTGTTCGCCCCTCCCAGCACAGATGGCGTGTTCGGTGACCACGGTCAGGGGTTGGAGGCTGTGCAGGCACCACTGGAAGTACTGCTTAACAGAGAGAACTAAGTATGCAACAACTCAAATAACTGGGCCGCCTCTGCTACAGCCTCCCCACGGTGGGCATCGCATCTCAAAAACCCAAAGCCAGGTAGAGAGGCCGCTCCTGCAGAGCCATGGAAACGCTAATAGATCGCCCTGGGATTCTTAGTGCTGTAGTGCGCCTCACAGGCAGCGACGTAGGCAGACTCGGGGAAGAAATCGTCATGGTATTCTGCTAAAAACCTGGAAAAAGAAGGGAAAATGGCCCCAGTGATTACCGCAGAAAGGACTAAATACCAGCAAGCAAAATCTGAACTTCCGACCGCTCGGACGTGTCACTCTTTTTTGGTATTAGGAAAAAATGGATATAATCTTGATTTCTACATAGTGATTATTTTTACTGCACATGTCCAGCTTCTACATTAACTATTTCATCAGAATCCTCTCACTATCAAGTGTACAAACAGAAATAGAACCTAAACTCCACTAGGTGGCAGTCTGCATTATATAAATACTTCTGTGTAAAAAAGGCCTCAGGGACTATTTCTACATTTTCCTGTTTGATTTATTTTTAAGATTTATATTAATTCCTAGAGAGATGGGAAGGGAGGGAGGGAGAGAGAGGGACAGAAACATCGACATGCCTCTTCCACATGCCCTGACTGGGGACCAAACTTGCAACCCGGGCATGTGTCCTGACCACGAATCAAATTGGGTGACCCTTTCCTTTGCAGGAGGTCACCCAACCAACTGAGCCACACGAGTCGGGGATACATTTCCCTGTTTTAAAAACAAACTATAAGAAATAAATTATAAAGTCAGCAACTGTCACTTGAGAAATTCATAATGTTCCTAAGGGCTCAGTGACACCAAAATTGAATGGCATAACAAGTAAAGAATATTTTGTATCATAATCTGCCATGCCCTTTGCCTCACAGTTCCAGCTTACAGTATCAAAACACAGAAGCAAGAAGACCGACTTATGCCCTGGTGGGTGTAGCTCAGTGGATTGAGCGCGGGCCTGGGAACCAAAGGATCGTGGTTCAATTCCCAGTCAGGGCACATGCCTGGGTTGCGGGCCAGGTCCCAGCAAGGGGCGGGCACAAGAGAGGCAGCCATACATTGATATTTCTCTCCCTGTCTCCCTCCCTTCCCCTCTAAAGTTAAGTAAGATAAATAAATAAAATGTTAAAAAAATTTGTCTTAAAAAAAAAAAAAGACCGACTTATGTCTGACGTTGGCTATCAAAACGTGGCCATTCAAGAGTCTCTAATACCCAGAGGCTACCTTGGCTCGGAAGCATCAAGACCTCACCGTAAAGCACTAAAACGTTCTCACGTGCGTCACGTTAACAAGTAAGCTAATGAGTCCCGTGTTTGTTTCCCCGGCCTCCGTCCATCTGTCCAAACTCCGAAAAATTGAAGGATGGACCTCGGCAACACCTTCTTCAGTAAAAACCGAGCCAAAATTCATCCAAGGGTGAACTTTTTCTTCCTTGACTGTACCCTTTTTACAACGGTTACTGTGTCCATTGATTCTCTAGTTGAACACTTTGCATACATTTTCAAAAGCAATCACTATACTTATTTGTAAATATTTCTAAGTTACTTCCTAAAATCCTAATTTCTATTTTGTATCGGGCATACTTCAAAATCAGCAGCCTTTGCTAAGCTATCTCTTCATATTTTACTGTCATCCTCTGACTTCAGCTTACAAAATTTTTACGCCAAATAGAGCTGCGGGTTTGTTTGAGGGGGAGGTTGGGAGGGAAGAGGGTAATTCTGTATAGGGAACCTATCCGCGTGGCATGGCGAATGTAGCCCAGCCCGATTTGGAAAACCAGTGGGGAGCAAGTTGGCACAGGGAACCAGACCTGCATTGTACCTAGGCCACTTTGAGGCTGCTTTTGCTAAAACTCCCTCACTCTGCGTTGAGGCACCAAATGTTTACTGCGTATCTTTAAAGCAACTTCCTAAAATCTGTGCTAAACCTCCCAAGTATAGAGTGTAACCAGTTCAACCACTTTTCCCCTGGATCCGCAACATTATTCCCTCTGTTATCTGTAAAAGGTAACACAAGCAACCATACTTAAAATATCAGAGCTGGCTTCCAGACTTGCTAAAGAGAAATCCAGAAAAGTCATATATAAGGCACTATATAAAGCAGTAGGGGTTAATTTTTGGTAAGAGTAATAAAAATACCTCAGAAAGAGATCAAAGTGCTTCAGTAAAGCCTTCAGATTCTTTTCAGAAAAGGACATCTTTCCAAGGATTTCTGGAAGTTTCACTGTATTAAAAAGAAAAAAACATTCACAATTGGCAGAACCTGGCAATGCAGTGGGTAGGATATAATCAAGAGATTGTCTGGGTCTTTTTATCCTTATTTGAACTGAAAAGAACATCTACATTATGAAACAAAACTAAAAACTCTGAGTGAACAGGAAGACAGAATGGTAGGACAAATGTTACAAATACAATTTTTATGAAATTTTTTAAGATCCATGAACTGCCTTTCTTTTTAAGAGGTCACCTTTCAGTAATTTTTCTTAGACCCCCAAATTACCACAAGATGTATCTAAGCTAACAACAGTGTTAAAATGGAAGCAAAAATAAAAGGGTGGGGGGAAAAACCGGGAACAGGATTTCCTACCAAACAAGCGCAGCAAATGTTGTGCCCCGTAAATGTAGGAGGGTGGAGGCGGCTGGTCACCTGGAGGGTAACTGTCGGGTACAAGTTTCCAGGAGAGGACCTGGGAAAGGTGCAGATTGAGCACTTTGTTATTATGTCCTAACACTCCGTTACCAGCAGGCCCCTCAACATCTGGCGTTCTGGCAGAAACACACGTGCTTGGACACATTTAGACCAGCAGGCCGATGTCACCCATCAATTGTCACATTCCCACCCCCGGGGTTCCTGTCAGTCTAGCACCTCAGGAGTGCCTCTGGAGCTGGGTCAGAAAATGGGAGGAACCAGTGATCACATGCCAATGTGGAAGTTCTAAAGAAACCCCCAGCTGTCCCATGGAGCTCTTTGTGGGCTTGACTTCAGGCTACAGGAAGAGTGTAATGAGTTATGCTGAAGAGGGTCAGCATACACAATAATTAAGTTCAATATGACACTTGCAAAAAATTAAAGATGCAATATAAAATACTGTGCATAATTATTATGTAAAGATACAGAAAAAAACATGAAGCATACACTGAAGTGTTACTGCTCATTTCTCAGTGGTGGAATTATGATGAGGGGGTATGAGAATCACTCTGTTTTCCATATAGAGTGTACGTTAGCATATATATTGCAGTTTTCTACTGTAACTTCTGAAAACATTTTTGCCTTTTACATTAATTCTAGGAGGATCCACCTTCCTTGGCAACATGGAGACACTTCTAATCACCTAAAAATTATGATAATAAATTACATGTAGAGGAAAAAACAAGCTACTATATTCAAATAAACACAAGCTTATAAAAATAAATAAAAGTGCAGGAGGGAGAAGGCTTAAAATTATGGAAATACTTGACCTGCTAATTTTCAACACCTACTACCTATAAATTGGCTGTAACTAATTTGGTCATTTCACCCCTTTTCCTTTACTGAAAATCCTGCTGTATAAGAGAATGAAGCAGTGAAGCAACCCAAAGGTGTTTTGAGTAATATTGAAAATTTCCCAATTTCTGCTGTTATCTTCACTTGGGAAACTAACATGACCCATTGAATCAAGTGAAAACATACGCCAACCCTGAAAACGCTTACAATCTGACTCTTTACAGAACAACTGTGCCGACCCCTAGTGGACTCACCTGCCCCTCTACACAGAAACGAGGACACCCCACCTCCCAGGTGGGGTTCACGAAATAGCTACCGCACTAAGAAGACATCTCCTGAATCCCGAAACACTTGCTACCTACATCAGTTAAGTGGCCTTAGGAATACACTTTTAAAATGAAAAGTTTCCCCTTCTGCAAAATGGAAGCCCAGAGGCAAGGCAAGAATTCACGGTAGTTAGGCCAAATGCCTGGCATAATCTGCCACATAGCAGGCCCTCCAAGGGACGGCAATTAATGTCATTGTTAAGGATGGATTTTAGAGTTTTAAAAGTTGAAAGATAGCAGCCACAACAAAAAGAACAATGTCTCATCATACATAAAAATTATCTGACATTCACACCTCTGCGACCATAATAAAGTTTTACAGGAACGTAACACATTCATTTACAAAGTACCTATGGCTACTTTTGGAGTTGGGCAGTCTTGTTAGACACTGTGTGGCCGGCAAAGCCCAAAATATTTACTCTCTGGCCTTTTGCAGAGGAGTGTTCTGACACCTGTCACATAAACTGACATCACAGTAGGTCCTCAGATCACGTCATTCAGTTACAACGTCGATGCGATGCCGTAGGAATTTAACTCCTGTTTACGTCAATTAGCCTGTGGTAGAACTGGTTTTATTTTATGGCATTTCACTTAAAGTCAAAGAACCTGTCTACGATCTTAAGCGAGGACTTGCTGTACTCACGTATCAATACTTAGTTACTTAGGATAACAGACGAATGTAAGTGTAGGGCTGGAACCCTAAGAATCTTCTCATTTGAGAAACCAAAAAGGCAGTGGTGCACATCACAGGAACGATTCCGTTCATGTCCACAGCAAGGGCAACACGATGCCTCTAGAGAACGGACCGGAAGGACTCACGGGGGGCACGGGGGGCCGCGAAGAGCAGACATTAACTCTACCTCATTTATTTCGTTCGTTCTTCTGCCCTCAAAGCTGGCAAACACCGCACTGCCCTCCTTGCTAGGGGTCACAGGGACAGGTGAGGATGATCTGCTGTGCACGGGGGTCTCTTCAAAAGGAAAAGATGTCCATTATTCTCTTAGAAAGCACACAGCTATGAATTAAAGACTGTGGGAAGACAAGTTATTCATCTTTACCAGTAAGACTCTCCTATTGTAAGACAATACCTAGAATATCATTGCGGGGGGAGAGGGGGCGGGGAAGAATCAAGAACTAATAGAAGCTACAACAAAATGAACCTGGCAAACATGACGCTGAGTGAAAAAAGGCACTGACGCAAGGCCACATACTGCCTGATTCCACTGATAAGAATCCATGCCCAGAAGGGGCAAATCCAAAGGGGCAGCAAGTCATTAGTGGCTGCCTAGTATGACGGCCGGGAGAGCAAATGGGGAGCGACCAGTAACCACTGACCTGCGACACACAGCGAAACCAGCAGGCGCCAAGCATCCAACTGCAGGGCTACAGCCCAGCTGGCCGCCCTCTCCCGGCCAGCTGCGCCCAGCCCAGGGACGATGCCTCCTGAGCCTTGGTCAGAGCTAAGCTCAAGTCTAATCCCCCCAGGTGAGTGGGCAAATGGGGGTGCACCGTGTGCTCCTCCCACCTTCCCCCAGCCCCTCCTGCTGGGGGGCCTCCTTTCGGCACCAGGGAATGGACCTACTTTTCTCCAGGTGTAGGAAGAGCTTGGGCATGCTGGCGGATGTGTCCTGCTGGCGGCGCTTGGGCTGAGGTGAGGCGCTGCTCTCAGACAGCCTGTCGCTGTTAGCGGAGTGGCGTGTGGAGCGCCTGAGGGACTGCAAGGCTTCTGGTTCGGCTTTGCGCCTTTTGGGGGTGGCCGGTTCACCTGTGGTCGGCTGACTCTCCGTGGACTGCGGGGTGGACGGATTCAACAAAGGTGGGCTTGGAGAGAGCTCCTCCTGGTTCCTACGGAAGAAAAGGGAGAATGTTACGGCCCCTGGTCCGCGGAATCTTTGGAAAACCTGCAGAGATTCTTCGATGCCCTCCTTCAGATGGAACACAAAACACACTCTCAACTGCACTCCAGCAGAATTACACATGTTCGCTTCCAAGTGTGCGAAAATAAGTACTTCTTTAAAAAGTCAACCATTTTAACCCTCTCAACCACTGTCCCTTTTACATTTGCCTGAGAGAAGGTTCTGTATTGGGAGTGTCTGGCTGTCACAATTGGAAGGTGCTACTGCCATCTAGTGGGTGGAGGCCAGGGAACATCCTACAATGCAGAGGACAGACCAGGGCAAAGAACAAGGCTGAAAATGTGAATAGGGTCAAAGTTGAGAAACCCTGAGCGCAGGAATGAGAATAGCGCATGAATGTCACTACCGAAAGCCTCAACTATGAGAAAACACACAGTTCAGCAGCGACACTGGGGACCTAGAGGTCTGGACTATGCCACGGGGACACTGACACAGGTCCCCAGCGAGTTAGTTGTACAGGCCTCTCACCTGGGGTGACACCAACAGGGAAGGGAGACAGGCGGAGAAAAGACATCACGAGGCAGAAAGAGAAGCAGGAGACAGGAGCCACGAAGGGAGAAGGGGACGGAAGGGAAAGGTGGCTTATGCAGAGCACAGCGTGGCAAGTGGCACGTTGTTAGCGGCCTCCCTCAGGGAGCAGAGTCAGAGGGGTAGTGGCAGACGAAGGCAGACGGTAAGGAGGCAAGCGACAGATGAGCGGGAGTCATGCGAACGTACCACCCTCAGGAAGAGGCACGAGGGAGTGCTGCAGCTTATATTGACGGAAGCAGGGACTTCCGTTTGGGGGACGTTTGCTTCCCTCGCAGAAAAGAGATTGGGTCAGGCTTGGTTGCTGACGGAAGTGATGGTGCAGCGCAGGGAGAACAAAATAAACCTTCACCTGAAGGCCCCAGGCGGCTGGCCTTCGTAAACTTCCTCGTTTAACAGTAACTACCCAAGGAGTCAGATGCTCTTTCCGCAGCAGAGGCGAAAGAAAGAGGCTCAGAAGTCGCCTCCCCAAGTCCTACAGCCAGTAAGTGGGGGAGCTGCATTCAAACCCACCCCTCCTGTCTCTCCCTCCCTTCTGAAGCTGCGTTCTCTTCACTCCAGTCTTTGGCAAGAGGGGGAAAGCTGTTCCAAATCCAAGCAAGTTCTCTACCCTGCAACTTACCTATTAGTGTTTGTGGCACTTTCCTTGATTGGAAGAAAAAATTTGGACGAAGTCACCTTTTTATATTGAACTTGTTCATATGGATACAGCAAAACCAATGGGAGAGTGTAATCGAAGGTTATTCTTAAGCCATCCACCATCTCTTTACAAAGGTCAACGCTAGAAGGATTAAAAAGAAGAGATTAGACATGCAAGAACTTTCCCAAATGTCACAAGGTTGTAAATTTTTAATAACACAGAATTTTTAACACTACATATTAGACCGACACAAAGAATGAAGTGAATTTGTAGTTGCCAGTGATAAAGGACTAAATGGCAACACTGGTTTATAAGATAAAGCAGTCAGCACGCTAGCCATTTTAACTGACAACACAGAACACAAAGATTACCTTCGGTGCTGCGTGTGCCATCCGAGCAGCTCGTGCTGCAGAAGGCGGACAGGCCGCGATCACTGGGGGCCGAAGGGGGCAGGCCGATGGACGCCTAACACCTACTTGGATCTGAACAAGCTACCTGTCCAAATCTACCCCAGCTGAGCCACGCAGGCCAAGGCAAGACTATGAGGACAATTACTCACACTGGAATAAACACGTGTTTGTAAACAAGCTTTGATGAAATTCTCATTGCCCGTTCCAGTGCGTCTCAAGGACAAAAAGAGTCTTCCCCTAAAATACATCACTGAATAAGCTGCTCTTGGTCTTGCATCCAGACCAGACATACTTATTGAACATTTCAAAAAAGGGATATTTTAACGTTAAGTTATACGTTAAGTGATGTATCAATTGAAATCATGAGAACTGAAATGAACACAGGGTAGGCCCTTCTAAATGAAAGCTACCCTCTAATACACACAGAGAACCATGGGACGCCAACCCACCCCCGCCCCGCCGCCACTCACTTCTTTTCCGCTGGGATGTAATGCACATTCATCGTGGTGTGCGCCATAGCGTGATGATGACGGGGCCTCTCATTGGCCGAAAAGGCTGCATTGATGGCGAAATGCTTCACGTACGATTCCAAAATAGTGATGATGTTGGTCTGGCACGGAAGTTTCACTAACTGTTAAGAAAAATGTACACATCAGATGCACTCACTGCACAGTATAAACCATGCACTGCGACAAACAGTGGTCTTGCCCATGCCACTTTTTAAACACAAAAATACAGCCCACTCGGTTCAAAGAGATTTTTTTTAAAAACTATGCTTTGAAGCTCTTTGGTGTTTTTTGTCTACTTATCATATCACCAAGTAGATAACAGTATTAATTTTTTAAATAAATACAAGCAGTGATTCTCATGTTAGTGATGTATTAGAACCACCTGGGGAACCTCTGAGACTGTATCCGCAGCCATGCCCCACTGCAGATCAATTTCATCGCACCCCCCTGGGTGGAAGCCCACGTATCAGGTTTCCGCCAAGCTCCCTAGAGGATTCCAATGGGTACCCAGGGCTTGGAAAGACTGTGCACACTTTAATTTAATCAGCGGCAGAGCACTGCTGTCCGATCATTTTAAATCCTGACTTGGTACAAAACTTAAAACAGAAATTGCATTCCCCTAAGTTTCTCAATTGTTTGAGTCTACAATTACAAAATACCACTAAATGAACATTCTCTCACAAATCCATGTTTTATGTGCTCCCCCGTATACCCGTTTCCTCCTGTTGATATAGTAGCAATCGTCCTCCAGCTTCTTCTTCAAAACTTCAGGGATGTCTATAGTTATTGCTCTTTCTTCCATCTCCTTTTTCCTGTGCGGCTCCACTTCTTCCTTCTGCGATATAACAGTTCCAGACTTTTACACTTCTTAAAGCAGCAGGAGGGTGTATATCCAAAGGACTAACACGTGAGAGCATACTATTACACAAACCCAGGTAATCTGCGACATTTACACCAGTAAGGAAGGACACATGCTCTAAGGAAAAGTACATTAAAAGCCAGAAGTTAACTTGTTCTAGGACGCTAACCGCATTGCAAACGGTTACTTTCTTCCTCATTTTACCAGCACAATTTACATTAACTGTGAAGGCAGGCAGAATATGCCCAAACTCTGATATACAACATTTCAAAAGAGTCACCATGGCCCCAGCTGGTGTGGCTCAGTGGACAGAGCACTGGCCTGCGGACCAAAAGGTCACTGGTTCGATTCCCAATCAGGGCCCACGCCTGGGTTGTGAGCCAAGTCCCTAGTTGAGGGCATGCGAGAAGCAACTGACTGATGTTTATCTCACACATCAATGTTTCTCTCCTTCTCCTTTTCTCTCCCTTCCCCTATCTCTATAAATAAATATTTTTTAAAAGTCACCATTATAAAAATAGAGTTCACAATTTTATTGAAAAAAGGTAACTATAATTTGTGTAAATACTTTATGGCTATAAAGAGGCACTGAGAAGTTTATACAGTGACAATAAACAAGGGCTATTTTCCCTTAAATACAAAATACAACTTTATAGTATTTGTTAAAAAAATGTATTTTCCACCACAGGCTGGTGTGGCTCAGTGGATTGAGTGCCAGCCTGTGAACCAAAGGGGTGCCAATTTGATTCCCAATTGGGGCACATGCCTGGGTTGCGGGCCAGGTCCCCAGTGGGGGTGGGGGTGGGGGTGCAAGAAGCAACCACACATTGATGTTTCTCTCCTTCTCTTTCTCCTCCCTTCCCCTCTGTCTAAAAATAAATAAATACAAATCTTTAAGAAAAAAGGGAAAAAAATCTTTAAATGTACTTTTACAAAATGGTTCTCGACTGAAGAATTTTACCACTAAAATATACACCAAAGATAAAGAGTTTTCACAATAGAGTTTTTACCACTTCAGTCTTTTCTTCAGTATCACTTTGTTCACTTATTGCTTCATCCTTTTCTTCACTGCTGTCATCAGAGGAAGTGCTTATTGCTAGGCAAAACAAAAAATATGAAGCAATCCTGTATTATATACTTCCCTAACTTCCAATTCTTCCAGGTGAAATCTATGTCCTAATGCTGAGAATGATAAACTGCAGCCCTACCTATATTTTAAATGCTGGACAGAAATACTGTACCTTTCAGAATAGAACTTTATTTTGAAAAATATAACATCAATATTAATGAATGCAAAACCACATAAGAAAATGATCTATAAGTGTTCAGTTACCTAGAACCCCATAGTTACCCATTGCATTGGAAAGTGAGGCCAAGGCCCAGGAGGTACTTGAGAATGGAGAAAATGTGAGAATGGACCCCCTGAGGAATGAGTATAAAGACACTGGCCAAGAAGGCAGTGATGAGGAGCATGATCTATGAGGATTAATTATGGACTTATTGACCGCTACCTTAATCATAAAAAAAAAAAAAAAAAAAAAAAAAAAAAAAAAAAAAAAAAGAGGCAAGTATTATGTATAATGAGCTTAAAACATTTTGTTGCCTGTAATTCCAAGGATTCCTCCCCCTCAATCCTGCAGTATGAAAGAAGTAGGTAAAAGTTCTTTTAACTGGAGAAAATAAGTCAAGCCACTCACAGTTCTCATCATTTTTTTCTTTTCCTTCACCAGGGAGGCTTTTTAAGACAGAATCGACACCAGGCAAGCGGCAGCGCTTCTTCTTTCTTCCTGTGCTTCTGGGAAAAAACAATATGAATGAAATAAATTTTGATGTTGACTGATAGGACTCGAGGCAAAAACAAGATATAACAACAAAGGTTCTTAAGCATTTAACAAATGATTAAGCTTTAGAACATAAATGGTGATCTCCATTTCAGAATATCATACAATATCTTCGCAGAAAACACAGCAGTTACTCACAACACCACAGACACACTCTTCGCTACCACATTTTCAATATGTCAAATTGCGTAATAAACCATGCTTGTCGTATTTTTACGTTTATGTCACACAAATTCTACACACTAAGAGAAAACACATTGTGATGATTTCTGTATTCTCACAGGCGAGCTACAGCTTTTCTTGCCAATTTACGCTGTAATCTCCGATTTTCATCGGTGTCACGGAGGACATGATCTTCAGCTGCCCACCTATCCCAGCTAAAAAAACAAACAAAAGAGGATGTAAAATTCAGTATTTCACTTTGCTATGAAACACATGCTAAAAGCACCTCACAGCAACTGAAGTGTCCCAGAATCACTTACATTTTAGAAAACTATTTAAATAGTTTATAATCACAAAAAATGCAAATAAACTGAAGGAACTGATTTAAACACAAGCAACTGGGGTTTCCAGAATTACCCACAGAGAACCCAAATACAATCAACTTAAAAAGTAATCATTCCTCTGAAAAGATCACGTTTAAGGAGAGGGAAAAAAAAAAAAAAAAAAAAGCAAAAACAGGAAGCTTTTTTACAAGTGTTTCTAAAACCTAACAAGAAACTTTGCAATGTTCTTGCGCTATAGAGGGGATCAATTTTCAGTCCCGTTTAACAAGCACACTCACCTTCTGTTCCAACCATTAAAATGGATCAGATATTCTGGGATCTTTCTGCCTTTTTCGTCTTTCCCAACAACAACATCCACAATCTGCAACCAAAAAGTATTGTCCACAAATGATTGAACATACAGAGCACTGAAAAGCAGGTCAGGAGAACTAGATCATAGACCTTTTTTTTAAAAAATGAAACCATTCGCTCCTTTTTCATATCCAGAGCTAGGCTGAAACATTTTTCCTTTCAATTCCATTTTTTTCCTGAGTGGAAACCTCAAAATAGGAAACATCCCTCCAATCTCCCCGTGATTGGTCTCTGAGTGTGGGACTGAATGCAGCTTCCTGAAGCCATTGGCCAGCCAATTTGTCACTAAAGAAGAGACCCGGCCAGACAAGAGAGTTGCAGCCCTGAGACCTCTGGGAGTTGTAGTCTCCCCAGCTCCACAGCGCCCAGGGCTAGAATGGCTTGCAGATTTTGCCATCCCTTGCAGCGACGTCCCCAGAGGGGACATCTGGGGCAAATGATGGGGCGTGTCACACCCGGGGCAGCCTCAAGGCAGGGAAGGAGGAAGGAAGGCAAACAGAAAACAGAGATAGGGGTGCGGGGGCGGAGCCCTACAACAGAACTGTCTGAGCTCGGGGGCCTTGAGAAGTCCCCCAACTGGCAGCGCTGTTCAGACGCACCCGGGGTCCCGGGCTAGCCCCTACCCCCCGTACTGCGATGCCCATTCCCTCTCGCCACCCAGACCTGAGTTGTACATGTGGCTCAGTCCCCCGCAAGCCCCTGAAACTGAAGTAATGGGCTCGGGGCCCAACTGGGACATTGAAAACGTAAATGCCGCGAGGCCCTAAGGGAAGAAAACACCGGGTCAACCTAGCCCTCGGGCCTAAAGGGAGGGGCCCAAACACAACTGGGACCCCAAAACAACGACGTCGCGATTCGACAGTTAGCGCTACGGCGCTATGAATTAGGACCTGGGTCGGTTGGTCAGGGTGTCGCACGGAAGCCCACGCGGCGCTCCGCGTAGAATGAGAGTTAACGCGCCATCCGTGAGCGGCCTCCTGGACGCGCGGACCTTGATGACGTCACGCGCGCAACCAACGCGCTGCGACAGCCTCGCGACACCGCAGCCGCGACGTTTCAGACGGCGCGTGCGCAGCCCCGTGAGCCGGCCGGAAGCGGAAGCGCGTGGGCCCCGACTCCCCAGCGCGGCGCTCGCGAGCGCTCCCTGCTGTCCGCGCGGCGCCGCGCAGGCCCAGCTGTCACGGGCAGGGATCGCCTGGGCCCGCCGCTTCCCCCGCTCCGCGCCACCATCCGCGCCCGCACCCGCACCCCGTCCCGGGGCCCCCCGACCCGCTCCTCCTCCCTGTCCCTCCGCGGCGGCACCTTGGCATCGTACAGCACTCGCGCCTTGGTGGGGTCAGGCTCGAAGCACAGCACTTTCTCCCCTGAGTGGAATTTAAATTTCATGCCCTCGCTCGCGCTCATTTGCTCATCGTGGCGGAGGGCGAGGCTCCGGGGCGGGCGGAGCGCGCGCGGTGGGGGACGGGGGTGGGGGCGGGGAGGTGGTGCGCTGCGGCGGGGGTGGGAGGGAGGAAACGGGGAATGGCGGAGGCTGCGGCCGCCCCGCCCTCGGTCCCGCCTCTGCCCGCCCTAAGCCGCTGCTGGACCTCCGAGCCGCCCGGGGCTCGCCCCGCCCCCCCCACCCGAGCGTTCCCCTGCGAGTCCCCCGGGGCTCGGAAAGCTGCGATCGGAGAGCTCCAGCTGTGGCCACGGTCTTCCCGCAGAGTGGCCTCTCCCGCCCTCGTGGGAAAGGCGGCTGACGCGGGCTGCTCCCACGGTGTCATCACGCCGGGCGTGCGCTCTCCAGCCTGCTTGTGGGTAGTTCTTAGGAGAGAGGCCGCCAGGGGTGCAACTGGCGGTGTTGAGGCTGGCCGGCGGCTGCCCTCCAGCGGCTGCCTCTGCAGGAGCTCCCTAGCCGCGCCACGCACAGCTGCAGGTCGCCTCTCGTGGCTACTCAAAGATCTCGGTCTGGCGTCAGTTCTAGATAGGCAGTGGTCTTGGATCAGGGGCGAAGGGTGGTGAGGGAGCGAATAAAGCACTAAGGCAAATCTGGGCGAGGACAAGCAGGTGGCAGGCCTGGAGTATCCCAATGACAGCGGGTGAACAGTGGGCGGTGAGTCCTTAAGCAGGTCGTTAACATCTTAAGTCTCGTTTCCCAGCCCCCAGTTCTCAGAGTTGCTTCCTCAAGGTCTGCCCTCTCCGATACATTAAAAACTCTCTAAAGGTGGGAAGTACTGTTAGGCTAGTACTAGAAAGTACCTACACAGAGAGGGTGCTCAGGAGATGTTTGATGAACGAATGACAAGTGCTGGGAGACTTCTTGAAGGACAAACTCCCAGAGACAAAGACCGAAGACCGGGTGCTGTTTTCTCCCCCCGCCCTTCTTTCCAGGAATGGAAAGTTTGGGGGCAGTGCCCCAGTTACTGGATTAAGACCCGTCTGGGACTAACTTTGAGGCTCTGAGGTCGTTTTGAACTGCGAGTTCTCCACACTCTGGGCTCTGCTTTTGCCTCCAGAAATTTGCCCTTGCCTCCCTTATCACTGGGTTTCCAGCACACTTCCTTTACCTTTCAGGTTGAACATGGCCAAGAGAAAAACCCTTAAGATTCCCTAGTGGAATCATATACACTCCAGTGTTCCCTCCCAGCCCTCTACTTACCTGTTTCTTGCATTTACTGCTTAGCAGTAGAAAGGGCTGTTCCTTTGCAAAACCCTTTCAGATGCTCAGGTTCTTCAAGTGGGGAGGGTAGGGCTGAAGGGAGATCTTCAAGTCATCCTTGCATACTCTTGGCATGCAATAAATATTTAATTTGTATTAAATAGACTACAGATTTATGACATAAAATCCACAAAACTCAGCCACCAATTGGGTGTGAAGGGGGAGAGGGAAGGAGGAATCTTGAGAGACTTAACAAATTATTTTGACATAATGGGTTGGGTGAGTGATATAGGTCCATTGGCCAGCATAAGGGCTACCGAGGAGGGACAGATTGGGGGAGGATGGCCGGATAATAGAGAAGCCAGAACTGGGGCCATGATTCCTCCCCAGCTCGTGGTTAATCAGGCTTGAGATCATGGTGGTGTTCCCCAAGCATAGCAGAGGGGGTTCTGGGGCACAAGGAATTGCATGTCATAGCCAAAGCGTAATTGACATATTAGCCTTTTTACTTTTCTGACTGGTGAGTGGAGATATCCTCTTTAAGACTTTGGATGTTTTTTTTTTAATCTCCATTTCCACTCCTTTGTATGTCCTTGAGCAAAGCCTTTCCCCCGTCCCCTTAAAAAGCCTAAGAATGCAAAAAGCCTTCAGGCTTCCAAAAGCTACAAATCCCACCAATGGCAGCATCTTGTAGCCCTCCTCCAGATTAGGAGCCACTAGAGAGATCTCCATCTCTAATGTGGGTGGAGCATCCTTTTTCCCTTGGGTATAAAGGTGAAAACACGGAGTGGGCTCTGACATTGAGTCCCACACTTGCCACTTCCTACTTTTGTTACCGAACTCAAGGGGTTTACTGCTTGGAGTGTTCTGTTCAAGAACAAGATATGGTTGTCACAAAGTAGTTTTATTTATTTGCAGCAAGTAAAGGAGACAGGGGATTCATATCCAAAGCTCTGTTTCCCTGAAGGGAGGCTTAGCCATTGCTTAGATACTGGTACACTACTTAGTCAATTATATTTTGATTTCTTCTTTTCAGTTGGCTACATTTATCCAGTAGAGTTCCTGTCAAGCTCATCCTGTTTACAAAATACTGTGCTACATTTTAACATTTAGAAAGAATAACATAGTAATGTAATGGGGTGCAGAGTGGGGGGTCCCCTGAAAATAACAGTGTATCCCCCCACAGCCCTTGATTGGGGGAAATGGGCAGTGGGTGATACAGTGTTTAAGATATTTTGCATAACAATGGCAAGCTAATAGCCATCCTTCCTTGAAGGGAAGAGGAATGCGGTCCAGGGCAAGGGTGTACATGATTTTAAGAGCATATAGTGACTCGTGAGGTAGCTGGAGAGGCAGGTGCCCCTGTGTCACAGGGAACTCTTGCCCTGACTAAAGATGGCAGCT